>NW_026474460.1:0-14123 GCF_026875155.1 Cherax quadricarinatus
AAAAGGGTGCTAGGTAAACTAATACACCAAGGCGATGCGGCCAGATAACATCTCTCATGGGTCCTGAAAGAGGGAGCAGAGGAGTTTTGCATACCACTAACAACTATCTTCAACACATCGTCGAAACGGGGTGACTACCTGAAGTATGGAAGAGAGCAAATGTAGTAAAAAAATTAAAAAAAGGAGACAGACACATAGCATTAAACTACAGACCATGTCACTGACGTATGTAGTATGCAAGGTCATGGAGAAGATTGTCAGAAGAGTGGTGGAGCACTTAGAAATGAATGAGCTTATCAAAGACAGCCAGTACGGTTTCAGGGATGGAAAATCCTGCATCATTAACCTACTGGAGTTTTATGACAAGGTGACGGCCGTAGGACAAGAGAGAGAGGAGTGGGTAGATTGCATTTTCTTGGACTGTAAGAAGGCGTTTGACACAGTTCCACACAAGAGATTAGTGCAAAAACTGGATTACCAGGCAGATATAACAGGGAAGGCACTACAGTAGATCAGGGAATACCTGTCAGGAAGACAACAGCAAGTCATGGTACATGACGAGGTGTCAGAGTGGGCCCCTATAACGAGTGGGGTGCCACTGGAGTCAGTCCTAGGACCGGTGCTGTTTCCAGTATTTGTGAACGACATGATGTTTGCAGATGATATGAAGTTGATGAGAAGAATTCAATCGGAGGAGTACCAGGCAGAACTACAGAGGGATCTTTTTTTTTTATATTTTTATTTAAAACAACACAATACATTAAATAAATAAAAGAACACATTATCAGTTCTTACTCAAAATTATAAATCCCATTGCCATATACATTACATCCAATGTAACTATGTTAAGTAAGATTACACAAGATAACATAACAATATTCATCATTATTATTATAACCAAGGAAAACCCAAACCTACAATCTGCATTATTTTTTCCACTTTGTTATTTATATATTATTAATCCACATAACCTTCAAACCCTCCTTTACAATACTCATCATTGCCAGTGCCGACACAGCTGACACTTCTACCCCCCCCCCCGTATGTACAGTCCCCATTCTAAATAACATACATTAATTTCCCTAATGAATGGCCATTGAAAACAATTTCTACTAAAATAAACCAACCCAGCAGACTTCCAAACAAAAACAGTCAGGGTCATTATAAGACATGTAGGAACGAGTCCTGCAGTCTCATATGTATACATATACGCATGCATATACACATACGTGTATGTGCACTTATTCATAAGAACCAACTAAATCATACAAGAAATAAATCGCTAAATGACTTGTCTGCAAATAAACTAAATATTTACAATTTATGATAGAACTATACCAAAGACATTGGTTCCCCCAAACACCCTACTCATGCACAAAGTTAATGTTACTGATTTACACAATATATAATAGGACCTTACATACAAAATAAGGGGATATATAAACCCCATCAAATACTTATATATTTTCGTACATAGTGCATAATGTACATATTCAATACAATAATAAAAAAAGAGGTGTATGACAAGGCTAAATCTATCTTCAGATTAAAAATATATAAGACATAACCTCACATTTTACATATAAATATAAACCTCCTATATAAAATGATTCTTATAACAATAAGGGAAAAAACCGAAAATCACATAACTTTTGACTCTGTGATTTTACAAAAATTCATAAGGTCTACATACTCCTACAATAAACTTTACCCACATCAACCACCGTGCAAACCAATCAACCATACCTCACCAGGCTTCCAATCACACCAAAGGGCGCACCACTGAAGAGACCAACCCCTTGCCTCTCACCACCTCAAACGGAGTAAACGTTCAACAGTAAGTCCACGATATCCCTCCGGAAAACTAATTACCCACCTTCCCCCATATAATTGTTTGTTCCTACATGCTGTCCTATAAAAACTCGCCGCCAGCGCTTTATCCTAATGTTCCCCTCCACCTCCCTCATCCCCCAAGAAACATACAAGTAATCAACTATTACATATCTGATAGCCCTTCCCACCTCTTTGGGTACCCCTTCCATATCTAACATTAAAGCCCTAAGGGGTGATATCTTTCCCCCCCCCAATAAAAAGAAAACCCTCTTCAACCACAATCTTACCACCTCCAATGCAGAACAGAAATATACTACATGAAAAGCCGTTTCAAACTTCCCCACAAAAAGCGCATGACGCCTCTTTCACAAAACCCATTCGTCTTAGCACCTCTTTCGATGCTAACGTCCCCATAAGAAATCTATATACTAATTCCCTCGCTCTTGCCGGTATTCTTAATTTACTAAATTCCACCCATATCACTCTCCAATCATATGTGGGATACACTGCCATCCCTTGCATTAATTCCTGACGACGGCCCACACCCCACTAACCGTTTTAACCTTGAGTTTTTTAAACATTGCATACCTTTAACATAAACCGCAACATGTCTTCACACTCCACTAAGTCCCTGCCACCCCACCATTTGCGGATATCCCCCATCACCTCCCCCACCCGAAGACCCCTTTCCCCCGCTGCCCGAATATACCTCTGCTTCACATATAGCGCCTTCACCCTAGACCCTAATGCAATCAATCCCAGTCCTCCCTGCCTTACCGCAGTCATTACTACATCTTTGCCCAACCACGCCCTCCCATAGCCCCACACATACCTTAAGACCCTTCTTTGCATTTCCATAATATCCTGACTTCTTAATGGGTAAATTTCCGCCACTCCCCACACCTTACTATAAATCAGCGTATTTACCACCACAACCCTTTGATGCAAGGTTACATCCCCGGCCCTTAGACCCCTCAGCCTACTCAAAGCTCTGTCCATTACCATTTCTGAATTAACCCTCCTGCTCTCCTGTGCATCTGCCAAAAACAAAATCCCCACAAATCTTTAGCCTATCTACAGTTATCCAACCAAACTCCTCCCCCAAGGTCCCTCCTACCCAAGCGCCTACCTCCAACAACCGTGATTTCTGCTTATTAACTCTCATCCCAGTAGCATTCCCAAAAATCTCAATTACCCTTCCCACTTTTCTTAAATCTTCAATCTCATTAAGTAAAACAGTTGTATCATCTACATAACCAACAATATTCCCACAATATCCTCCACCTCTCCCCCAACCTTCCCATCCCACCATCAACCAGAACATAGAAAGGGTTCTGCATACATGCAAAGAGTATTTGGAGAGTGGACCACCCCTGCCTTAAACCCCTTCCCATGCTTACTGAACTACCCAACCTCCCGTTTACCTGTACTCTCATTGATGCTTCTCATACAAAGTCCTCACCCATCCAACCACCCTCCCTCCAAAACCCATTCTCACCATACTCTCAATCAAAAATTCCCTATCCACATAATCATAAGCTTTCTCCCAATCCAGACCTAGAATACCTCCCTTATTACTACCCTCAAGGAAATCCCGAATACGACCATGACCTACCCGCATACTCCTCCCCGGGATACCAAACTGTCCCCCATGTATCACCGACCCCATGACCTTCTTCAGTCTATTACCCAAAATTTTCGCAAAAACCTTGTAATCAGCGCACATCAAAGATATTGCACGGTAAGCACTCAACTCTCTACCCCCCCCCTTCTTTGGCACCAAAACTATGACACCCGTACTTTGCGATATGCCCAACTTCCCACTAGTTAACATATGGTCCAATAGCCTAACAAAACACTGCCTAATACACCCCCAATGTGCTCTATAAAAATCATTTGGTATACCGTCTATCCTGGTGTTTTCCCGGTACTCATCCCGAAAACTGCCTCTTCCACCTCAACCTCACTTATACCAACCTCCAACCCCACTCTATCCTGCTCACTTAAAACGCTATGGAACCCCCCTTCAAAAAAACCCTCCCAGGAACCCCCCTCCCTCCAACTCCATTTCTCTCTAAACCAACTATCAGCATAGAGACTCATACTTTCCGTATTGGATAGGACTCGACCCACTGGATACCCTCCCACCCCAGGGCTTGTCTCCAATTGTAGAATGGTGGTTACACTCTGTCGGTCCCGAAATTTACGTAAAACATACCCAGACGGTTTATCACCCCACAAAACATCCTCTAAACCCCGCCCTAACCCTAATTGCATCAAACCTATCATTGTGTAATTCAGCTATTCTACTCCGCAGTCTGTCCATATCATCCCTCCTACCACCTCCCCCAACATAACAATCTTGCAACTGTCCCTCCAGATAATTTTGCAACCCAAAACGCCACCTCGCCTCCTCTCGTCCCCTAGCCTTAAAAAAATTCGCTATTCCAGGTTTTGCCTGCATTTCCCACCAATCTAACAGATCTATCTCCCTGTTCCTAGCCTCCCAAAAAGGCAACCACCAATCACTGAAAAAAGGCCCCTCCCCCTCCTCCTTAAGAAGCCTTACATTTAATTTCCAGTACCCAGAATAAATACGCACCACTCCATCCCACATCAAATCTGCTATTACCGCTCTGTGATCAGAAAACCCCACATCGAAGGTTTGCACCCTCACAACATCTATACCCTGCTTAATATAAATTCTGTCTAATCGCGCTTCATATCCCCTACGGACGAACGTATGCTCCACTAGGTAACCCCCCCTCCCCACCACATCAACAACCCCAATATCTCGCAATACATCCCTCAGCACACTCAGCACACAACCCGCCCCTCTCGGTTCGACATCACCACTCCTAATCACACAATTCCAATCACCTCCTATTACTGTTATAGCAGGCAAACCTCTCAAGTGATACAGCAATACCTCTCTGACAAAATCTACTTTTACCCTGATATTACTAGTTGCTGGCATGTAAACTCCCACGAAACTAACTCGACTCTCACCCCAGACGCCATCCACCCTCACGATCCTCCCACCCCCCCCTCTTCCCAACCGATGACACGCAAGGGGCTGGTCTCCTTTACCGCAACTGCTACCCCACCTTTCAATTGCAAACCACTGGTTACATACATTCGATATCCTTTCACCCTCAACACACTACCAGCCCTGTGATTATGCTCTTGCAAAAAGCATATGTCAACATCAAACCGCCTTAAAAACCACTCCAACCAAACTTTCTTGACCTCAGTCTTAAGTCCATTAACATTAAGCGTGACACATCTGAAAATTACAGAAGGGGCGGCTTTCCCCTATGCCTCTGGGATTTACCCACTGCACTTTTCATATTACGTGTTCCTTTGCCACTCGAGTTTTCCTGTGCAATCACTTCCCCCCTCCCTTTCCCAATTTGCAACTCAGGCACACCCTCTACCACTATGTGTCCTCGGCTCCACAACCGCTGCCCATGACTTCTTCCCCGGCCTCTGCCCTGGGTAATGACCTCATCTATCTCTGATGCCGCAGTTCGTTTCCTAGAACTCACACTTACACACATATCACCCTCAGACAATTCCTCCTGGTGTACCTCCACGGCCACCACATGCTCCCGCCCAATCTTACTCAAGTCTTCCTCAACAATTTGTTGTCCCTCCAAAGTTCCAGCTTCACATGAACTGAGGACACCTTTTGCACAGGGTTCCTCCTCATCCAAAAAATCCTTGATCACATCTGCCAATAACCCATCCTGGGTTGAAGCTTCCTGGACGAAAGTCTCCTCAGATGTCACCTTCAAACTCCCCGACGCCCCTGGGAGAGTGACACATGTCTCCGCCGCCGCCACCTCCCGGTCGACCTCTTCGCTCCAGAGGTCATTCCTCCGGCCTCCCGAGGCATCAGAGCCAGGCACCAAATTACACGACTGTTGAAATCACAATTGGAGTATCGAGAATTCGAGAAGCCCGCCTCCTAGGACACTGGGCTGCCATGTGCTCATAAGAGCTACATAGACGACATGTTTTCCTTTGCCCAGCATAGTACACATAAAACCTGTGTTCTACAACCGATCATCGTAACATAGGATGGTATAGGCCTTGTTAAGGTCATTTTAAGGGTGTAAGAACCTTCCGGCATTCCTTCATATGGACCATCCCTCCACACCCCCATTGTTGCAGAATGCACTGTCCCATAACTTCGAAAATACTCCTGCAGGCCATAAGCCGTAGCCTCGAAGGGTACATTCCGTACCTTCACCCATGTGAAGTACTTAGAGACGTCATGTAACACAACATCCATCGTTGAATTCACACTCATGCGTTGTTCCTGGTAATGCTCGACAATTCTTGTGTAGTAATCGACTCGTAGAAATTTCACAAAGATTCTTGTTAAACCATTAAGGGCGACGCCATACAATTCCTCGTTGGGAATACCATATGTATCCCTGATGATGTTAGGGAGAAGGACGTTCATCGTATCTCCACTTAACGTACCACGAACCAGCTCTATGCAGATAGTATTCACTCTCCGTACTGTATGTTCCGCCATGTTGATATCCCAATGAGCAGCGCACGTCCTCACTACTCAATGGTTGTTGCTGAACTCACAGAGGGATCTGGACAGGCTGCAGGCCTGGTCCACCAACTGGTTCCTGGAGTTCAACCTCACCAAGTGCAAAGTCATGAAGATTGGGGAAGGGTAAAGAAGACCACAGACGGAGTACAACCTAAGGGGCTAGAGCCTACGAATCTTCATTACGAAGTAATGAAGATCGGGGAATGGCAAAGAAGACCGCAGACAGATTATAGGCAAGGTGGCCAACGACTGCAAACCTCACTCAAGGTAAAGCATCTTGGGGTGAATATAACACTGGGCACATCTGCTGAGTGCACATCAACCAAATAACTGCTGCAGTATATGGGCACCTGGCAAACTTAAGAACACCATTCCGACATCTTAATAAGGAGTCATTCAGGATCCTGTACACTGTGTACGATATTCCCATATTGAAGTATGCAGCGCCAGTTTGGAACCCTCACCTCGACAAGCATGTAAGGAAACTAGAGAAAGTGCAAAAGTTTGCAACTAGACTAGTCCCGGAGCTAAGGAGTATGTCCTACGAGGACACTGGAAGACAGGAGAGATAGGGACGATATGATAACGACGTATAAATTTCTGAGAGGAATCGACAAGTTGGACCGAGACAGGATGTTCCAGAGATGGGGCACAGCAACAAGGGGACACAGTTGGAAGTTGAAGACTCAGATGAACGACAGGGACTGAAGGGTATGTCTTACGAGCAGAGATTAAGGGAACTCAACCTGATGACACTAGAGCAAGGGTCGGCAACCTTTCGGAGAGAGAGGGCCGAACAATTATGCAGTCTCTCGGAGGTGGACCATGTTTTAAATGAAATTTAAAAAAAATTCTCGAACTCAGACCGCTCTGTCCAAAAAGTTTCCCTTGGGTTGGGAGGTTTAAAAAAAAAAAAAAGGATTTTAATGTTTTTTATTTAAAAAAGGTTCCTTATTGATTTGCGTCGTAACAGAAAGCAAAACTATTAACCCCAATAAACAAAAAAAAAAATGAAAATTCCCTTTTACTGAAAACAAAATACATTTTAGAAATGGCAAATTTTTTTAATGAACACTTGTTTCTGCCTATTTTTTCGAAAAACAAACTCAAATGAAAAACAAAGGAGAGAGGAAAAGAAGAAAACTTTCAGGGTCGGTTTAAACCCCTTGAAGTAAAATTTACTCCCATCTTTTTTTTGGATACAAATTAGAAAATTTAGTGCCCATGTTTTTAATTTGGGACGGGCCGGACAAAAAATTTTCACGCAGGCCCGATGTGGCCTGGGGCCGGGGGGTTGCCGGCCCCTGCATAGAGGACAGGGGGGACAGGGAACAGGGATAACGCATAAAAAAATTCTAAAAGGTCTGAAAAGGGGACAGGGTTCGAATATTTCGGAGATGAGATACAGAAAAAAAGGGGGTCAAAATTTTGGGAAGCTGAAAACCCAGATGAGTCATGGGAATATTAAAATATTTTTTTAGCCTTAGAGTTGTCGGGAAAAATGAATAATCTTTTTTAAAACGGGTGAAGTAGTAGGAAAATTTCCATACATAGTTTTAAGAAGGGGTTTATGAAAAAAGCTCATTACTTAAGAGAGAGTGACTTAGTATCGAAAAAGTGAAGCGATGAGGCTAGGAGTTTATGACTAAACCCCCAGCACCCATTTTGGGGAGTACACACACAAATATATACAAAACACCCCCACACAGACAGACAGGGAAATCGGCCTGACGACACGGGGAGGACAAAAAGGGTCGGGGGAGACATGATAACGATATATTTAAAAAACTTTACGGAATAGAACCCGGTGGACAAAGACAAAGGGTGCCCCCAGGGAAGGGGCAAAAGAAAAGAGGGGCACAGTTGGAAGTTAAGACTCAAGGGGTCAAAGGGGTGTCAGGAAAATGTTTTTTTTCAGTCCCTAGAGTTTTCAGGGAGTGGGGTTTGCCCAGAAAGTGCCGAAGTGGAGGGGGGGAACCCCTACTATTTTTTGACGAAAGGTTTTATAAAGCTCATGGAAACAAGGAGAGAAGGACTCAGTACAAAAAAAAATGAAAAGGAAAAGGGGGCCAAAGGGGCTAAGACTCGAAACCCCCGCAACCCCAAATTAAAGGGGAGTACAGCTAGATTTCACACACACAAAACACACCACACACCCCACACACCAACCCCACACACACACACACACCCCACAAGATGATGGATGTGGTACTTGAAAAACCTCTGCATCAACATGTCAGGGGCACAACCAGAGAGAGAAGGGGGGGATGAAACCAGCAAGACTGGGTCCCTTTTGTTTACCCCGAGCCCGTTTTGACATTGAAAGGAAAATCACCTTTCGGAAAAGGCCCCTTGGGGTAGCGATCACGGTTTTTGGGTTTTGAGTTTTGACTATATAGTAGGTTACAAGTGGAGAAGGAAAAAAAAAAAAAAAAAAAGGAAATGGGGGGGGACAGGCCCAAAAATATAAAAGGGGGGGCTACACAGGTATGAGAAAATTCCGGCAGGAGGTTCCCGTGGGAAAAGGAAATTTGGGAGGAAAAAAAGTAAAAAGAGTTTATGGGGAAAATGGGGAAAAAAAGTGGGAAGGAGACAGAAAGGGAAAATTTTGTTTCCCCCGGGAAAAAAAATAATAGGAAGAACAAAACGGGTCCCTTTGGGTTTTCCCAAAAATGGAGGGAGGCAAAAACTAAGTGCAAAAGAGGGAAAGGAAAAAGGGACAGGAGGAAAGGACCCCGGGGGAAAAAAAGGAGATTAGTTTGAAAAGCCCCGAAAAAGAGTATGCCCCAGATAAGGAGGGGGGGCCCCGCGACGTATGAAAACGACATTGCATCGAAAGTCAAATCTGACCCCCAGGAAGACAACAGTCAAGGACCCGGTGATAAGGCTGAAGGGGAAAAAAGGTGAAGAACTCACAAGAAACGATCAAGAGGGAGGAAACTCAAAAACGAGAATTTTAAAGGGAAATATTTTTCAGTAGAGGGCAGGGAAGGGGCTCTGGGGGGGCAGTCCAGATGGGGACCCAGCAAGGAATACACCAACAGTGTTGGACGACATAAATACAGATGAGGAGGGGGTGAAAAAAACTGCTAAGGGACTCGATACCTTTAAAGGCAATGGGAACCCCCCCAAAAAATCTCCCTGTGGGTCCTTAGAGAGGGGCAATATGTTTTTGCCCTGCCACTTACCCCAATTTTTTCAACAAAGTCCCCGGAAAAGGGGAAAAATGCCTGAGGTATGGAAAAACGGCAAAAAGTAGTTCCCATTTTTAAAAAGGAGACAGAAATAAAAGGGACTAAAAATAAAAGACCATGTCATTGAGTGTATAGTATGCAAAATTATGGAAAAAATTATCGGAGGAGAGTGGGGGGAGCACCTGGAAAAAGGGAAAAAGAGTTAAAAAAGCCAAAACCCCACGGATTCACGGGAAAGGGAAATCCTGCGTCCCCCAAACCCCTTTTGGAGTTTTTAAAGATAAAAAAAACAGAAGTAAGGGCACGAAAAGAGAGGGGGGGGGTTATTGCATCTTCTTGGCTGGGAAAAGGCCCTTTTGGGCACATTTCCCCACAAGAGATTTTGTTTCAGAAGCTTGAGCATCAGGTGCATATAACAGGAAGGGGGAAATGCAATGGGTCAGAGGGAAAACCTGACAGGGGGGGGGCAACAACGAGTCATGGTACGTAAAAAAAAGTACAATGGGGACCCGTGAAAGGCGGGGTCCCACAGGGGTCGGGCCTAGGACCAGTGCTATTTTTGGTATATGTGAACGACATGACGGAAGGTTAGACTCAAAAGTGTCCCTGTTTGCAGATGATGTGAAGTTAATGAGGAGAATTAAATCTGATGAGGACCAGGCAGCACTTCAAAGAGACTGGACAGACTGGACACCTGGTCCAGCAAATGGCTTCTCGAATTTAATCCTGCCAAATGCAAAGTCATGAAGATAGGGGAAGGGCACAGAAGACCACAGAGTATAGGCTAGGTGGCCAAAGACTGCAAACCTCACTCAAGGAGAAAGATCTTGGGTGAGTATAACACCGAGCATGTCTCCGGAAGCACACATCAATCAGATAACTGCTGCAGCATATGGGCGCCTGGCAAACCTGAGAACAGCATTCCGAATACCTTAGTAAGGAATCATTCAAGACACTGTACACCGTGTATGTCAGGCCCATACTAGAGTATGCGCACCTGTTTGGAACCCGCACTTGATAAAGCACGTCAAGAAACTAGAGAAAGTACAAAGGTTTGCGACAAGGTTAGTTCCAGAGCTAAGGGAATGTCCTATGAAGAAAGATTAAGGGAAATCGGCCTGACGACACTGGAGGACAGGAGGGTCAGGGGAGACATGATAACGACATATAAAATACTGCGTGGAATAACAAGGTGGGACCAAAGACAGGATGTTTTCCAGGGAGGGACACCAGAAACAAGAGGCACAATTGGAAGGTTGAAGACAGCAAATGAGTCAGAGAGATACGGAGGAAGTAATTTCTTCTTCAGTCATAGAGTTGAAGGCAGTGGAATAGCCTAGAAAATGACGTAGTGGGGCAGGAACCCATACACACAGTTTTAAAGACGAGGGTTTGATAAAGCTCATGGAGCTGGGAGAGATAGGGCCCAGTACAACCGTGAAGAGGACGGGGCCAGGAGCTAAGACCGACCCCTGCAACACACAAATAGGTGAGTACAAATAGGTGAGTACACACAACATATAAAGTGAAGTGTATATAATGTGAAGTGTATACTATCATTAGTGAAGAGTGAAATCGCGTGAGGAAGCGGGATGTATGAGAATATATGGTTATTGTGGCATGCAAAGAGTACGTAACCTTTATTTCGCGCATGTACACACCCTCATTTACAGGCTATCTCCCCCACCAGCGAACAGGTTGCTAAGAGTTGATGATGGGGCCCCCGTCGTTCACACTAGTGACCAGGTTTCTACCAATAAGATGGTGGTTTTTTGGCAATCGCAGAGGTATGTGGTACCACTCTCCTGTCTGCCCTTGTCCATTCCCCATCTAGAAGCTGGATGAAGCACGTCTGCTATCTTGTGGCTTCTATTTCTGCCTTGCTTACCGTGGAGTGCACTATACTTATCACTGTAACCATAGTGAACATATGCTTTTCTAAATTGGAGAAGGATAATATAAGTCTAAACTTTTTCTGCTGTGTTTATTTTGCTCTCCAATACACCCGGGATAAACCCAGGCGGCCCATTTGGATCCTGTGTTGTAATATAGGGTAGCCTGTCCGAGAGCCTGGAGCTGGACTTAAGATACGGTTGAGCTTAGGGTGAAGCTCGTACAGTAACATTGTGCAGCTTGCTGTCTGGCATAGCATTAGATTTGCCTACCTTTTACAAATATTTTGCGTGTCAGTACTGTTATTGTCAGCCTTGCTATGTTTGATCGTCTGCATCAGTCGCTACTAGCTTGTTTCGGTGTGCCGCATCGCTACGGGTCAAATCTTCTAGAACAGTTGTAAGCTGTTCAGGCATTGGTTTACAATGGGGGGCTCCTTCGGTTTAGGGCCCTTTTCTACAGGGAGCTCCTTCCGTTTAAGGCCTTTCCCACTGTGGCGGTGTATCCCGGTCTAGGACCAGCGCTGGAGGTTCAACCTTTTCACACCTAGGTGTTACTTTCCGGTTTGACCATGACCTCGGCCCTCGAACTACCTCACCTTGACCCCCCCAACCAATACCCCCGCCCACGACCCCCCCCCTTCGCGACCCCCGCCGTCGCGCCGCGCGCTAGTAGCAAGGCCCGCCCGCCCGCGCCAGCGCGCCGCGCCCACCCGCGCGCCCCGCCCGCGCGCGGCTCGGCCCGCGAGCCCGCCCGCGCCTTTCGCGACCACCCCCCCCCGGCGCCTTCTGCTGCGCCCTTCCCTGCAGTCGTCATCCGGACCCGCCCCCCCGCGCCTCGAATTTTTTTTTTCCGATTTTTTTCGATTTTTATGAATTTTCATTTCTGTGCTCTCTCCATCTCCTCGGATCAAGGTTTATGGATTTCCCCCCTATGGGTTTTTTCGAAATTCTCCATCTCCCTCAGATCAAATTTTTTGGTACCCCTCCTTCACCCCCACACCCTCAAACAATTTCTCGAAATCAAATTCTCCATCTCCTTGGGATCAAGTTTTTTTTTTGGGAACCCCCCCTCTTTTCACCCCAAATTTCCTCGACAATACCAATGACTTCCATCTCCTCGGATCAAAGGTTTTTTTGGATCCCCCCTAATGGGTTTTCGAAATTCTCCATCTCCTTGATCAAAAATTTTGGATTACCCCTCCCACTCTTCCCACCCCAAATTTCTCGACAATACCATGACTTCCATCTCCTCAGAATCCAAATTTTTAAGGTTTCCCCCTCCCACTTTCACCCCCCAATCCCAAAGAATGTCTCGATAATAACAAGTTTTTTGGATCCCCCCTCCCCCCCTATGGGGTTTGATTTCTTATGATCACCTTGGATCAAAATATTTGGATTACCCTCCCCACTTTCATCCACCCACCCCCCAACCTCAAATTTTTTCCCTCGATAATACCAAGTTTTTGATTCCCTCCTATGGGGTTTTTCGAAATTCCCGGATCAGTTTTTGGAATCCCCCCTCTGGGGGTAAAGCATTCAAATGAACTCCCTCCTAGGGGGCATGCTTACTACAGGTCTAAACATCTTCCCCTTATTATTTTAAAATGAACTAAAAGTTTCCGCTCATTAAGTCAAATGAACTAAAAGTTTCCTCTCATTAAGTTAAATGAACTAAAAAAAGCGTTTACTCGGCGGTCAGTGACGTCACGCGCACACAGGTTGAATCAGGTCGCCCCCTATGTCAGTGACGTCAGTATTCCTCTCATTAAGTTAAATGAACTAAAAAGGACCGCGCACACAGGTTGAATCTTGTCTACCCTTTTACCCACCCTCCCAAACCCTCACACTCCAACCAACACCTCACAATTTTCACTCATAACCCCCAATTTTTCTCGTTTTAACCCTTTTAGTTCATTAAAGTTAATAAGGGGACACATGCATCAGAAAGTCACCACATCGCTTACATCCACTTTCGTTAAATTCACTACTCACAATTTTACATATTACGAAGTTAAATTACGCACTTTTACTTTGTACATCTTCAAAACACTCTCATAAATCATTTGAATACTCACAAAAAATACCTTTATACATTATCCAACACAACACTGAAATACTCCAAAAAAACATTCGAACACCCCAAATCACCTCTGAATACTCCAGAACACCTTCATAAATACTCTTGCACATCATTTGAACACCTTCATAAGTACTCTCAAATCATTTGTACACCTTCAAAAAACACCTTTGAATACTCACATAAACACCCTTGAACACCTTCAAAACACCTTCAAAGCACTCTCATAATCATTTGAACACACTCAAAACACCTTTGAATAACCTCAAAACACCTTTGAACACCTTCAAAACACCCTTGAACACCTTCAAAACACCCTTGAACACCTTCAAAAACAACATTTGAACACACTCAAACACTTTGAACATTTCCAAAACACTATTTGAGTACTCCCAAATAAGATTTTACATCTCTAATTTATCTGCACTTTCATTAAATTACAACTCCCTCCCTCAGTCTCCAGACTAGGCATTTTCTCGTTTTTACCCTTTTAGTTCATTAAATTATAAGGGGAAACAATACAAAAAATCACAAAAAAATTTTTTTAAAAA
>NW_026474461.1:0-10176 GCF_026875155.1 Cherax quadricarinatus
GGTAGCCGTTGCCTACCTCCCCAACTACAGCCTCCTCACAGCGAGAGACAGACTGCACCTCACTTGAAGCCTCATTCCCCACAACTCCAGCCACCTCACAATCTCTCCCAGACCCATTGAGGTGGACCTTCAGCCTCCTAATCTCCTCCTGGAGAAGCAAGACCTCCTCCTTCAACTCTCCAACCTCAATTTTTAAAACACTGCAGAAGCAAGCCATGCTTTGTAACCGTCCACACTAATCCCCAAAGCAGCTCAGGGTCTGTGACCTCACGTGACAAAGTTCAATCAAAGGGCTCCCATTATCATTTACACCTGGCACCCCAAACTTACCTACCACACCCTCTCTAAAAGTTTCTCCTACTTTAGCATTCAGGTCCCCTACCACAATTACTCTCTCACTTGGTTCAAAGGCTCCTATACATTCACTTAACATCTCCCAAAATCTCTCTCTCTCCTCTGCATTTCTCTCTTCTCCAGGTGCATACACGCTTATTATGACCCACTTTTCGCATCCAACCTTTACTTTAATCCACATAATTCTTACTTACACACTTACTACTGTGCAATCTACATCTACAGGACCTTAAATTCCAATATTAACCTTGACCTAAAATGCTTTCTTGATAGTTGTGACAGGATCCATAGGCATAACACCAGACACAAACATCTCTGTGACATTCCCCGTGTCCGACTAAACCTTTACAAAAATTCAATGTATTTCAAAGGACCTAAAATCTGGAACACCCTACCTGAAAACTCTAGAACTGCAGACACACTCATCACTTTCAAAACTACAGTTAGAAAACATCTTATCTCCCTGATACACCCCGACAACTAACTACATGATAACCACCTGGTGGTTCACAATTACACTCACTCACCCACTGACTATAAACACAGAAATACTAATCTTAATCCTAAAATAATGAATCCTAACTAGTCATATTTGCCTATGATACTCCAATATAGACACCTTGTATTGTGCCAAAACAAAAGCATTCACATTGCTAAACTCACAAATTATAATGTAGTCACCTAGACTTAATACCATAATCTGTAAGGATTTAATGTTAAGAATTAATCTAAGTCTGCCCGAAATGCCTAGCCATGCTAGGTGTCCTAGTGGTCCCCTCTGTAATTAGTATTTTATAACATGTAAACTACACAATATCCAAATCCTGTAAACCCCACATTGTAACTCTTATAGAGAATAAACTTTGATTGATTGATCTTATGTTCTTATTGGAGACTTGTTTGTGTGAGGGAGGGATGGCAAGTTTATTGTTGGAGAATATGACAGTAATATCAACTCTACAGCTTATTTATCTATCACAATTCAACTAATATGACTTAATAAACAATATTAATAACATAGAAACATGGAATATACTCTAGAATGAATAAAATAAGTCATTATGTATGTCACGAGAGGTGTTGTGTTGTATTTTTGTTGGGTATATAAGGGCCACTGAGAGTAAGCCGTCCATAATGGTGGTGAAGCAGCAGCTGAGGCAGCGGTGTTTTCTGTAGCCCTATATAACTCCAACAACGTTGGAGGAGTTGGTAGAATTGCTGAATCACTGAAGAAGACACCCTCTACCACCATCACTACCACCCTCTACCACCATCAACCACTATCAACCACTATCACAACTGCTTCCACTTTACCACCACCACCTTCATATTTTTCTACAAACGTTTTCTTAAATTGTATGTGTTTCTCACATTCTTTACCAAAGAGCTAGCACTAGAAGTTTTCTATGGAGCCATGGTGACTTATTTAGCAGTTGCAAATACGAAAACGAATGGAATATTATGAAATGTATCATATGAACTTGTGGGATCATCCTCACTCACTGATAAACAATGGCACACTGGCTGGGAATGGAGTGTGAGGCGGCTCGGGGCTGTGTGTACCTGTCCTGGATGAACTACTATTTGCGAGTCAATCTACGATTAGTGAGCCCATGTTTATATGAAAATATCACTATGATTTCCGAAATCTACGACTCTGGAGCCCTACGATTATCGAGTGACCACTGTACACATTTTCATTAATCCATGTATGATATTTTTTCAAAATTAGATAATAAACATGATACATAACATATAAAGATGATAAATACACTCCACAGTAGAATAAATAAACATAAATATGAGATGTGGGAGCCAGACAACTTGTACAAGTGACGGCAAGAATATAGTTTTCTCTAGTCCAACGTAAGAGAAAATGTGTTACTGGGGTAACTATTTATTTTTTTTTTTTATTATCACACCGGCCGATTCCCACCAAGGCAGGGTGGCCCGAAAAAGAAAAACTTTCACCATCATTCACTCCATCACTGTCTTGCCAGAAGGGTGCTTTACACTACAGTTTTTAAACTGCAACATTAACACCCCTCCTTCAGAGTGCAGGCACTGTACTTCCCATCTCCAGGACTCAAGTCCGGCCTGCCGGTTTCCCTGAATCCCTTCATAAATGTTACTTTGCTCGCACTCCAACAGCACGTCAAGTATTAAAAACCATTTGTCTCCATTCACTCCTATCAAACACGCTCACGCATGCCTGCTGAAGTCCAAGCCCCTCGCACACAAAACCTCCTTTACCCCCTCCCCCCAAAACCCTTCTAGGCCGACCCCTACCCCGCCTTCCTTCCACTACAGACTGATACACTCTTGAAGTCATTCTGTTTCGCTCCATTCTCTCTACATGTCCGAAACCACCTCAACAACCCTTCCTCAGCCCTCTGGACAACAGTTTTTGGTAATCCCGCACCTCCTCCTAACTTCCAAACTACGAATTCTCTGCATTATATTCACACCACACATTGCCCTCAGACATGACATCTCCCACTGCCTCCAGCCTCTCCTCGCTGCAACATTCTTTCACCCACGCTTCACACCCATATAAGAGCGTTGGTAAAACTATACTCTCATACATTCCCCTCTTTGCCTCCAAGGACAAAGTTCTTTGTCTCCACAGACTCCTAAGTGCACCACTCACTCTTTTTCCCTCATCAATTCTATGATTCACCTCATCTTTCATAGACCCATCCGTGACACGTCCACTCCCAAATATCTGAATACGTTCACCTCCTCCATACTCTCTCCCTCCAATCTGATATTCAATCTTTCATCACCTAATCTTTTTGTTATCCTCATAACCTTACTCTTTCCTGTATTCACCTTTAATTTTCTTCTTTTGCACACCCTACCAAATTCATCCACCAATCTCTGCAACTTCTCTTCAGAATCTCCCAAGAGCACAGTGTCATCAGCAAAGAGCAGCTGTGACAACTCCCACTTTGTGTGTGATTCTTTATCTTTTAACTCCACGCCTCTTGCCAAGACCCTCGCATTTACTTCTCTTACAACCCCATCTATAAATATATTAAACAACCACGGTGACATCACACATCCTTGTCTAAGGCCTACTTTTACTGGGAAAAAATTTCCCTCTTTCCTACATACTCTAACTTGAGCCTCACTATCCTCGTAAAAACTCTTCACTGCTTTCAGTAACCTACCTCCTACACCATACACTTGCAACATCTGCCACATTGCCCCCCTATCCACCCTGTCATACGCCTTTTCCAAATCCATAAATGCCACAAAGACCTCTTTAGCCTTATCTAAATACTGTTCACTTATATGTTTTCACTGTAAACACCTGGTCCACACACCCCTACCTTTCCTAAAGCCTCCTTGTTCATCTGCTATCCTATTCTCCGTCTTACTCTTAATTCTTTCAATTATAACTCTACCATACACTTTACCAGGTACACTCAACAGACTTATCCCCCTATAATTTTTGCACTCTCTTTTATCCCCTTTGCCTTTATACAAAGGAACTATGCATGCTCTCTGCCAATCCCTAGGTACCTTACCCTCTTCCATACATTTATTAAATAATTGCACCAACCACTCCAAAGCTATATCCCCACCTGCTTTTAAACATTTCTATTTTTTACCCCATCAATCCCGGCTGCCTTACCCCTTTCATTTTACCTACTGCCTCACGAACTTCCCCCACACTCACAACTGGCTCTTCCTCACTCCTACAAGATGTTATTCCTCCTTGCCCTATACACGAAATCACAGCTTCCCTATCTTCATCAACATTTAACAATTCCTCAAAATATTCCTTCCATCTTCCCAATACCTCTAACTCTCCATTTAATAACTCTCCTCTCCTATTTTTAAACTGACAAATCCATTTGTTCTCTAGGCTTTCTTAACTTGTTAATCTCACTCCAAAACTTTTTCTTATTTTCAACAAAATTTGTTGATAACATCTCACCCACTCTCTCATTTGCTCTCTTTTTACATTGCTTCACCACTCTCTTAACTTCTCTCTTTTTCTCCATATACTCTTCCCTCCTTGCATCAGTTCTACTTTGTAAAAACTTCTCATATGCTAACTTTTTCTCCCTTACTACTCTCTTTACATCATCATTCCACCCAATCGCTCCTCTTCCCTCCTGCACCCACTTTCCTGTAACCACAAACTTCTGCTGAACACTCTAACACTACATTTTTAAAAACCCAACCCCCTACCTCTTCGACCCCATTGCCTATGCTCTCATTAGCCCATCTATCCTCCAATAGCTGTTTATATCTTACCCTAACTGCCTCCTCTTTTAGTTTATAAACTTCACCTCTCTCTTCCCTGATGCTTCTATTCTCCTTGTATCCCATCTACCTTTTACTCTCAGTGTAGCTACAACTAGAAAGTGATCTGATATATCTGTGGCCCCTCTATAAACATGTACATCCTGAAGTCTACTCAACAGTCTTTTATCTACCAATTTACATAATCCAACAAACTACTGTCATTTCGCCCTACATCATATCGTGTATATTTTATTTATCCTCTTTTTCTTAAAATATGTATTACCTATAACAAAACCCCCTTTCTATACAAAGTTCAATCAAAGGCTCCCATTATCATTTACAACCTGGCACCCCAAACTTACCAAACCACACCCTCTCTAAAAGTTTTCCCTCCTACTTTAGCATTCAAGCCCTACCACAATTACTCTCTCACTTGGTTCAAAGGCTCCTATACATTCACTTAACATCCCCCAAAATCTCTCTCTCTCCTCTGCATTCCTCTCTTCTCCAGGTGCATACACGTTTATTATGACCCACTTCTCGCATCCAACCTTTACTTTAATCCACATAATTTTTGAATTTACACATTCATATTCTCTTTTCCCCTTTCCCATAACTGATCATTTAACATTACTGCTACCCTTCCTTTGCTCTAACTCTCTCAGAAACTCCAGATTTAATCCCATTATTTCCCCCCACTGAAACTCTCCTACCCCCTTCAGCTTTGTTTCGCTTAGGGCCAGGACATCCAACTTCTTTTCATTCATAACATCAGCAATCATCTGTTTTTTGTCATCTGCACTACACCCCCACGCACATTTAAGCAACCCAGTTTTATAAAGTTTTTCTTCTTCTCTTTTTTTAGTAATTGTATACAGGAGAAGGGGTTACTAGCCCATTGCTCCCGGCATTTTTAGTCGCCTCATACGACACGCATGGCTTACGGAGGAAAGATTCTTTTTCCACTTCCCCATGGACAATAGAAGAAATAAAAAAGAACAAGAGCTATTTAGAAAAAGGAGAAAAACCTAGATGTATGTATATATATATATGCATGTGCGTGTCTGTGAAGTGTGACCAAAGTGTAAGTAGGAGTAGCAAGATATCCCTGTTATCTTAGCGTGTTTATGAGACAGAAAAAGAAACCAGCAATCCTACCATCATGCAAAACAGTTACAGGTTTTTGTTTCACAGTCATCTGGCAGGACGGTAGTACTTCCCTGGGTGGTTGCTGTCTACCAACCTACTGTAACTGTAGAAGATTATTCCTTTCGTATGCCTTCGCTCAGAGCGTCATTTCTTATAAAAAAATGGTGTTACATGAGAATGTGAGTGTTTCTCTTAATTTATTCAACAGTATCAATGCAGAGACAACTTGTACACAAACCAGATGTGTATACTTTGTTTGTTTACATAACTCACATTCGCCTGGTTTGTTTACATAACTCCATGAGTGTCCTCTCTCATGTACTCATTCTCTCTCATTTATTTGTTTTATCTCGTTTACTCACCTCTGACCCTACATTAAGACTACAAATATTTTAAGGTAAGGAATGAGTGAACTGAAATATGCATTTTATTGCTCTGGGATGCTTAACCCTTTGAGGATCCGTGCCGTAGATGTATGACTATATGTTGAGGGTCCAAACCGTAGATCTACGCCATGAGCTCAGCTCACTCTGACAAGCTGCGAGTGGTAAATTTGGGTCTAGATATGAGAGAATACATCTATGTGGTATAATGTGCACCACATAAAGCAAATCCTGCAGCACACAGTGCATAATGAGAGAAAAAACTGAGACTGTAATTTTCGATTAAAACAAAGACTTTGCAGTGTTTTTTCGTATGTTTTTTATAATTGTATTTGCGATTTCTTGGTCTCATTTGATAGACTGGAAGATATATTACAGAATAGAGATTTTTTGATTGGTTTTAGTAATGGAAATGGGTTGAAACTGAGCTCAAAATAGCAAAAATGTTACATTTTGCCGATGTTCAAGAGTAAACAAATGATCCCACACATCTAATACATGCCAGCTGGTGGGTCTAATATATGTTCACAAATGTGGTGATGTTATTTATACAATTATTACAGTATTGCATAACAGTAAATCTTCAAATTTTTGGTTTGAATAAAAAATTCATTTTTATGAATAAAAAAAACAAAATGGGAATTCATTTGTAAAGCCCCGAAAACGTAATTAATAAACAGAGGAAATGTTAGTTTAGTTCCAGGAATGCCTGCATTGTTTATTCTGGACCCTATTTTTAATTAGAATATTTTGAACTTTGCATTAAATTGGCCAAATTACCAATTTCCGATAACTTTATTTTGTAGTTGAAACAGTTGACTGGGCGATTTCTTTTGCTTAGTCGATAGATTTGAAGTAATACTAGTGAATTAGCTAAGAATTTGGTCAACTGGAATAATATAATTGGCCTAAAATGGAGTCAAAGTCGGCAAAATCGCAGATGTGGGAAAATATCGCTGACACATCAAAATTGCGAGAGCATAAACATAAGAAACATAAGAAAGGAGGAACACTGCAGGAGGCCTGTTGGCCCATACTGGGCAGGGCCTTTACAATTCATCCCACTAACAAAACATTGGCCCAACCCAATTTTCAATGCTACCCAAGAAATAAACTCTGATGTGCAAGTCCCACTCAAATCCAACCCCTACCACTCATGTACTTATCCATCCTAAATTTGAAAATACCCCAAAGGGCCTAGCCTCAATAACCCAACTAGGTAGACTATTCCAACTCATCAACTACCCTATTCCAAAACCCAAAACTTTCTTATGTCCTTTCTAAATCTAAACTTATCTAATTTAAATCCATTACTGCAGGTTTTTCTCTTGGAGGAGATATCCTCAAGGGCCCTTTTTAATATCCCCCTTTATTAAAAACCTGTCTTCCACTTTAACACTTCGATCAGGTCTCCCCTCATTCTTCGTCTAACAAGTGAATGTAACTCAAAAGTCTTCAATCTTTCTTCATAAGGAAGATTTCTAATGCTATGTATTAATTTAGTCATCCTACGCTGAATGTTTTTTTAATGAATTATGTCCATTCTGTAATAAAGGAGACCAGAATTGGGCTGCATAATCTAGGTGGACCTTAACTAATGATGTATAAAGCTGGGTATGACCCCTGGACTTCTGTTGCTTACACTTCTTGATAAAATCCCAGTATTCTATTTGCCTTATTACGTACGCTTAGGCATTGCTGTCTTGGTTTAAGGTTGCTGCTCACCATAACCCCCAAGTCTTTCGCAGTCTGTATGGCTAAGTTCTACATCATTTAACTTATAAGTGCTAGGTTACTACACCCCCGAGCTTCAGAACTTTGCATTTATCTACATTGAAATGCATCGCCACTTTTCCCGACCAAGAATACAGTTTGTTTAAATCCTCCTGAAGTTCCCTACATCTACGTTTGAATCAATTATCCTACCTATCTTGTGTCATCGGCAATTTGCTCATATCACTAGCAATTCCCTCATCAAGATCATTGATATATATTATAAACAACAACGGGCCTAAGACTGATCCCTGTGGAATGCCACTTGTTACAGATCCCCACTCAGATTTAACCCCATTTATGGACACTCTCTGCTTCCTGTCTGTGAGCCATGTCTCGATCCACGAGAGCACTTTTCCCCCAATGCCATGAGCTGCCACTTTCTTTAACAGTCTTTGGTGCGGAACTCTATCAAAAGCCTTACTAAAATCTCAGTAAATAATATCAAATTCTTTATCGTGGTCAACAGCCTCAAAAGCTTTACTGAAGATAGTTAATAAATTAGTTAGACAAGACCGGCCTCTTGTGAATCCATGCTGAGTATCATTAATCAAACTATGCTTATCGAGATGGCTTCTTATAATCTCAGCTATAATTGACTCTAGTAGTTTGCCTACAATTGAGGTCAGGCTTATTGGGCGGTAATTTGACAGTAACGACTTGTCCCCCGTTTTAAAAATAGGAATTACACTAGCCATCTTCCATATATCAGACACTACACTAATTTCGTCAATTTTTGTTTTGTTACCCTCAGAAAAAGATTCTCTACCATTTGATAAGAAAGAATAACAAAATTATTTTTGAAAATTCTTGGACACTGGTGCGCACTTCGAAATTTGGCGTTTGGACCCTGAAAGGGTTAAATGTTATAGAATATTGTGTGGATGGGGTGGCCTGGTATGGTAGCATGGCTGACTACCATACATACCACACTTGATGTCTTACAATAAATACTACTTGTCTCACCCTAGATGAAGACTACAAATATTTTAAGGTAAGTAATGAGTGTACTGTATGTGTATTTTATTTTTTTTATCTTTTTTTTTTTGCCTAGTTCTACTGCTAACCCCAATGGAAATAAGCCACACTGTCTGACTTTTTTGGGTTATCCTAGGTACTTTACACATATGCTGCTATGTATGATAATCTGTGTAACTGCAAATTTTTGTATATCTGAATAAACTTGCCTACTTTAAATTAATATATGTTAGTGTAACTTGTTATCTAGTATTTGTATGCATTTATAAGTGGAAAAAGAGGTGTTCCACTTTATGGCGATTTCTGCTTTACGGGGTAGCCTGGAACCTAACCTGCCATATGAGTGGGGCCCTACTGTACTTCTATTTTATCGATTGAGCGCAGGAAATTGTCCAGTCAGCTATTTCAACTATCCAATAAAGTGATCGGAAATTAGTAATTTGGCCAATTTCACATAAAGTTCAAAATATTCCAATTTCAATGTAGGTTCAGAATAAACAATGCAGGCATTCCTGACACTACAGTACATTTCCTCTATTTATTAGTTTTTTCCGGCTTTACAAATGAATTCCATAATGTTTTTTTATTCACATAATGAATTTTTATTCACACCAAAAACTAGAAGATTTACTATTACGCAATAGTGTAAAGGTCTCCCTCCACATTCGCAAGTTCCACTTTCGTGGGCTTCGAACATTCGCAGATGCCCAGCTGCCCAATCATATTTAAAATATGTTATTACATATGTTAGGAATAATGGCAGTGGCAGAGTTTGTTTGGAAATAGGGCAGGATAGTCCTTCAATATGACACTAATATCAACTCTTTGGCTTATTTATCTAATATGACATAATAAACAATATTAATAACATAGAAACATGACATATACTACTCTAGAATGAATAAAATATGTCATTAAGTATGTCACGAGTGTTGTTGTTGTGTTGTTGTTGGGTGTATAAGGGCCACTGAGAGCATAAGCCTTGTGCAACATATGAGAATCTTTATTGAGGAAACTCTTTGCCACACATTGGCTTCATCAGTCCAATGCAAAGCAGAAAGGTGTAAGGAGGGGGAGTTTGAGGTAATCAGTCCCTCAGCCTGGAGTCGATGTGTTCAGTCCATCAGTCTTGTAGAATGTACAGCATAGGGTTAGGTTAGGTAAGGTTCGTCAGAAAACAAGACAAGTGTTTCTGATGCGGGGGTCTTAGGTTGATGACCCGCCTTTGAGCTTGGTCACTGACCGAGGGCCTTTTCTGACTTTCCCTCCACCGTTTTAA
>NW_026474462.1:0-10820 GCF_026875155.1 Cherax quadricarinatus
GCAAACCCCAAATTTTCCCCACAAAATGAAAATTTTTTAATTCCCTTTGGAAGCCCGTTTGTTTGACTGACCACAGACTACACACAGCTTCATAATGATTTGAAATGGTTGATTTACTGCAATTCTACTAGCAACCTCTGATATTATATTAATAACCCCTTAAATGAAGCTCTAGCTATTTGTATTTCTGTTTCTAACTCTTTTTGTATATTGGACAGCTTACCGTCACGTTCCTGATTTTTAATGTTTGTGTTTATAAGGGCGCCTACAACCCATCCGTTTACAGTCTGCTTTATTGTCCAACGAAACTGTTTGAAACCAGTCCCGGGTTCGGACCAGTCAAGGGTTCGGACCAGTCAAGGGTCCGGACCAGTCGATCTGCTCTGATCAGTGGGTCACTTATTTAAAACATACTGGTCGGTGATTTGAGCTAACACATGAAGGATCT
Source organism: Cherax quadricarinatus (assembly GCF_026875155.1). Taxonomy (NCBI): domain Eukaryota; kingdom Metazoa; phylum Arthropoda; class Malacostraca; order Decapoda; family Parastacidae; genus Cherax; species Cherax quadricarinatus. The sequence continues at coordinate 449 of NW_026474462.1, forward strand.
ACTGGAAATTATCTACCCGAGTAATATGTGATTTGACTGATACAAAAGTATAACTTGCGTGTTGAAGAGCCGGTGATATCTGGCAGCTCCTACAATGACGAACGGTCACCTCCTTGTTTATCAATCGCTGTATCTGGCTTTTCTATTTTTTTTTTTTTCGTCTCCACCACAATAAATGCTATATTATCACTATAGTTGACTGGTGCAAATTTTGGAGGAAGGACGCTTTTTCTGTAGTAATAATTGCTTCTCGTTGTGTATATTGCGACCGCTGGTAACTACAGGTTATATGAAATTCACAGTAACGTCTCGTATTTCAAGAAAAGAAACTAATGAAAGTCACTCCACTCCACTAAGTACCATTATAATACTGGTTAGTTGCTACTGCATCAATAACTGGGCCTTTACCCTTCAAACAGAACGGTTTGCCATACTCCTTGCACTCAAATGTGTCCATGTATCTAAGGTTGACACTTTAATTGTAACTGATTCTCTGTCATCCATAAATGCTCTCAACTCATTAAGTATAAATTGTGGCATGCTTGTGTCAGAAGCCAGACATAGGTATGGTAAGATTGTGGACAGTGGAGTCAGAGTGCACATGATCTGGATTCCATCTCACATTGGTCTTCAGATGCATGATAGAACTGATAAATTGGCTAAGCTGTATGCTTTCAAAGAGGGGGTAGATTACAATCTTGGGTTGTCAGTTAGCAGTTTGAGAACAATAATACGAAAAGAACTTCAAATGAACTTTATTGACTTAAGACTTAGGGAGATTGACACAAGTCAGTCCATCTATCATCATTCCATCATGCAGGAGGAGCCACATGTCTATGGTGCATCCAACAAGATAAGCAGACTCTTGGATGTCACTACTGCCCGGCTCTGGCTGGGTTACAAGTATCTATGGCAGGTTAAATCACCACCACCAGATGTAGACCAAACGAAATGTAAACTTTGCCAGATGGACTATTGTCACACCTTGCGTCATTATGTACTGGAGTGTGATCAAATTAATGAATTTAGAAACAAACTCACTCAGAAATGTTCAAGAAAAGGCAAAGTATTTTTTATCCACAGTGGTATATTGCAGACCAATGTCGGAGAATACCCTGACTTTTCTATCTTGGCAAATAATGCATTACCAATGTGTGTGTGTGTGTTGTGGTGTGTGTTGTGTGTGTGTGTGTGTGTGTGTGAGGGTGTGTGTGTGTGAAAATTGTCCATGGACTGTTTGCCTCCAATGAGTTCCCGCCTACCCTAGCAAACTCTGTCGACATACCGAGCTCTGATGTCGATACCTCAGCCTCAAAAGTGGCTTATAGGACAGAGTTTCACAAATGATTGGTTTGCTACAAGAAAACCTCGCCGGCATGGCACGTATAAAGGACAACTTACTTGTGTTCATCGCATAAAACCTGATCTTCCTTCTCTAAGCTTAGCCAAAGCCCCTTTGGCCTTCCCCCCTCAAAAACCATGTGCAAACTGGAGCCTTAATTCCTGCAATATACAATATCTCGTAATTAGTGTTCCATCACACTGCCTGCACCTCATAAATTCCTATATCCAAGAGGTATGTATCCCCTAGTATAACTATGCAGACGCAGACACTAGCTTCCAGACTGCTCAGAGACACTGGTATTACCGGGCAAGGCACCGCCTGTTGGCAACCGGGCCAAAGTCAACTCACTCACTCACAAACTCCAAGACACTGCCAGAAATACTACGAGATAAAGGTGGAGGTCTTGTCTTACTGTATGGGCCTGACGAGGAGGTCATCTAACGGTACATCGAGGTAGCCTCTACCAGATTTCCCCAGGCTCAGATGTGAAGACACGTGGGGGGCGCCGTCGCTGATCACGTCACGTGTTTGTCAGGTGGTGTCTTCTTAAGCAGGAACGCTAATGGCTTTAGACCCCGCCCTCAATCATTCAAGCTAGGCTGCCAGTTTCTCCCTAGCTAACTTAATCCAAGTGTTGTAACTACATTATCGGCCTATTTACACCTATGTTAAGGTTCTAGGTCTACACAATATTATTATCTACAAGTTGCCTTAGTAACCTAATATTAATTATACTAACAGTAAAACCTGACCTACTCCTTCCCTGAAGAAATAAAACTATAAATTAAATACATGCCTACCAAGAATCCCATCCATCGCCGACCAGAGAGAATGCTTTTCATGTTTGGTGGGGGTAAAAGGAGGCCATCCAGCTTAGCCTCCCGTACGGCCCATGGCTGTGTATCTGTCCTGTGTAACTTTCGGACCAAATATATTTTCCACAATCCTCCCGTCCGCGAAGGTAGTGCAAGTCAAGATTCAAGTCTGCTCCCACAGGCCCTCCCAGTGGGCCCTTGACTTGAGCACGCGTTTTTAAAATAACTAACGGTCGTCGGGCCGCTCAGCTCGGTTCAGCCTCTGGTCTAATTTCTCAAGTCCCGTCCCAACCGTGTGGACCCTCGGGGTAAAAAAAGCCTGTTGATGGGTCTTATATCTCGACATATCCATTTCATTCTCCTACCTCACCATTCTCAACCGCCCAGCTTGTCTGTTGGTTGACACTACCAGGCCAAGAGTGCCAGTATGCCCGGGGCACGCTCGGATTCTACTAGCACAAGGTCCCCTTCACTTATCATCATCTATTTGCCTCGGGTCGCACCATAGAAAGTTTCCCGCAAGGTTGTCAAGTAATCCCTGCGCCACACCTGGTCCATTTGTCCAGGATGTTCACCAGTCTGTTTGACTCCCTGTGCGAGTTCTTCATTGAAGGGGGGACCATCGGCCCATAAAACTCCCAGCTCCTTGGAAGACTGACTCAAAATTGCGGGGAAGGGCTTCATCCCTTCCAAACAGCGATGTGATTGGGGGGGGTGAGAGCTCCTGCTCGTCAATCCCATTTTATACTAGGTCAAGAGGCCCCGTTATTAACTCATGCCTCTTCTCAACAACACAGTCCTCAGTCATCAAGCTCACTCTCCTGGCCATGCAGACCTTCCGAATGCACGCATTTGACTGTTCCCTCCATAGCGATCATAAAATCCCCCCTTGCCAAAGGCGCCCGGGGAGACTAAAATCTCCCTTCACACTCTATTCTCTTCCAGGTGTTATCGTACTTTCTCCGTTGCCCAAAGATTCCTGAAAACTTTATCGGCCGCCTCTAAAGCTGAGCCATTGTCCGAGATAATCAAACGCGCACGAGAATCTGCTTAAACCTCCTGAACAGCTTCACGAAAGACTCTGTTAACATATCCCTTCAGCCAACTCAATGCACAGCTCTGAGTAGTGCACAAGTAAACAGCAGACATAGTACTTACTTTCTGAGGGCTCACCTATCGTCTCCTGGGTTCTTCAATGTGATAGCCCCAGTATAGTCTATACCCGACAGTCACAGGGCCTGCACTAAGTACCCGCTCCTGAGCGCGGTGTGGAACCTGGTATGGTAGGTGTCCTCACCATCGTACCAGCCGTGCAGACCCGTGGGGGCAAAAAAACTTCTTTAGCACCCTTTTGACGGCAGCTCGACCTCAGTACACAGTAAATTCTGACGTAGGCAGGTGAGGGATCTCCTAAACCCCCAAGTAAGGTCCTCTGATGGGCATCTTGTATCATAGCATCTGGTCGCCCATCCCTCCTTTCCCAGTAGCACGGATGATAGGCCCCATAGCTGAGCTCAGAGTTTTGTATTCTTCCCTGCATCTTAATACCCTGCATGATCTAGGAACAATCTCAATAGAGTGAACCAATTTGCAGTTCCCTGATCATCGTTGGACACGCGTCCTGACGTCCATAACCCTGCTGCCTGGTCACAGTACTTCCAGCAACACCTGAAAACATCTTCCCTTTGGTACTTGCCTTATCCTATTTCTCTGGACCCACAGAGACAACTGTCGACCTTGGCTACCTTGTCATGCAGCTTCCTCACAAATTGAAATACCATTACCGTGACCTCCATAAGTTTTCCTCCAAGAGGAAGTACGCCTGGGGTCCAAATAATTCAGTGTCGGGTTTCCCTCCGCAAAGTTGTAACTATGCTGCTGGTTTGTCTCCACGAATTCAGCTCTGGCCAGCAATCCCTTGCCAGTAACCAGTCTGGCCTTTGAAACCAAATCTCCTTTTATACTCAGCTTTTTTTGTCACCCCTCGGCTAATCAGGTCGCAGGTTTTTTGATCTGTAGGCACATACAGAATAGTTGACGTTGACTGCAGTTCACCGTATCTCCTTTACACCCGATTCCAGACATAGAGGAGCTTAGACCTGTCGTTCTGGACACACTGTAAGGCCACCTCCGATCTGTCCATACAATAGGTGTATGTCACCCTCAGTATTTCTCAACAGCCTCTACGTACATACCCCAGTCATGCTCCACAACATTGGCGGAGCTCTAGCTTGGGATCGAGCAATAATTTTTCTTCAGGGGTGTCACCCGCGCACACGTGACCGAGATAGACTGGGTCCCTGGCCACCAAATCCTCTACTTGCCCCATAGCCCTCGGGGAGGCATCACAGAAGAACGAGCAAGACATAGTCCCGCCCTGTGCACCCCGATGGACCTGGGGATGTGAAAATCATGCAATTCCGCAGTTTTGCTAACGTCAGCTGCATAGGCGTACTGTTCTGTCCTGAATCTCAACAACACATCTGCTAATTTTCTGCGTCAGGGAGGCCCTGAGAGCAGACAGTCGTTCAACTAAGGCTCTCGGGGACTCGCCTGCGACTGCAGGTTGAAGACTACTCGATGGAGTGGTTACCGACTCCTTGGTGACTGGCCATGTGAGGAAGATATGGGTGTTACTCCCTCCCAGGCTGGCATTGGGCACTTTCTCAAGAACCCAAGCCATCTGATCTAATAATATAAATCATATAACCCCACCAGACCCTTCTTGGTCGGCTTGTTTGACCAATGAAATCAACTGACCCCGTGCCTTCTTGAAATTAGTGTGCAGCGTTTGGGTGTCCCGGTTTCCCCATGGGAAAATCCGCACCCAATACTGTCCGTCCCTGAGCTGCACATGGTCCAAGTCAATCTGCGTACGGGTCGTTCGTGTTCGGGGGGCGCTAGTCACCTTTAATCCCTACTACTCCAGTCCCATAGTTTTATGACGGTCACTGTCGGATATGCCAAACTTGCGTCCTCTGACAGACCTTCGTGCACACCAATCCGCATCACCAGTACAGCCTCATTCGCTGTACAATACCAGAACCCTCCTTTTCCCGGGTTGGCAGGAAAGTGAGCTGGTACTCTGCCTCCTACGATTACCCCGCTGAGTCCCTGTACAGTCCAACCCCCTTCCTTGAAAACCCTTCTCCGTAGACACGAACACGTCTATGTAATCCCCTCCTACCAAGATTCCTACATTACTAACGTTGTCTGTAGCAATGTCTGGTTCCGCTAGCTTCAGCACCCAACTCCCTCAAAACGTTTTGATCTGCTGCAGCCATCCCTTAGTGGTAATGATATTGGGCAGCCTCTTCACTATCAAGGCTGATATTCCCGTCGATGCCCGGCTAACCTGACCGTCACATTGACTACTGGATAAGACCTGGAGTTTACCTGGAGTTTACCTGGAGAGAGTTCCGGGGGTCAACGCCCCAGCGGCCCGTCCTGTGACCAGCCTCGCTGGTGGATCAGAGCCTGATCCACCAGGCTGTTCCTGCTGGGCTGCACGCAAACCCAACGTACGAGGGCCACACCCCGGCTGATCCGGAACTGACTTAGGTGCTTGTCCATGCCAGCTTGAAGACTGCCATTGGGTCTGTTGTGATAATCCACCCCTTAGGTGTGGCTGGAGGCAAGTTGAAACAGTCCTCAGGCCCTGTCACTTATTGTAAGGTCTCTTTAACGTGCTAGTGACACCCCTGCTTTTCTTGTGTGGATGGTGCATCGTCGCCAAGTCCTTTTGCTTTCGTAGTGAGTGGATTTGCGTGTGGCAAGTTCGGTACTAGTCCTCTAGGATTTTCCAGGTGTATATAATCATGTATCTCTCGCCTCCTGCGTTATCCAGGGAATACAGGTTTAGGAACCTCAAGCGCTCTCAATAATTGAGGTGTTTTATCCACCGATATGCGTGCCGTGAAAGTTCCTCTGTACATTTTCTAGGTTGGCAATTTCACCTTGCCTGAAGGTCGCTGTTAGTGTGCAGCAATATTCCCAGCCTAGATAGAACAAGTGACCTGAAAGAGTGTCATCATGGGCTTGGCCTCCCTAGTTTTGAAGGTACTCATTATCCATCCTGTCTTTTTCTCGGGCAGATGCGATTGATACAATGTATGGTCCTTGAAGGTGAGAATCCTCCGACATGATCACTCCCAGGTCTTTTGACGTTGGTGTTTTGGCTCTATTTTGTGGCCAGAATGATTTTTGGTTTTGTACTCCTGGGAATGAAGATTTAATTCCGCATGTTTACCATATCTGAGTAATTGAAATTTCTCATCGATGACTTCATATTGTTTTTCTGCAGCCCACTGAAAGATTTGTTGATGTCTGCCGAAGCTTTGCAGTGTCTGCGAATGGAATACCACTGTCATGCAGATTCGGGTGTCATCTGCAAAGGAAAGACACGGTGCTGTGCTTGACATCCTTGTCAAATGTCGATAAGAGGATGAGGAACATGATGGGAGCGAGTACAGTGTGCCTATGGAACAGGAGCTTTTCATCCGTAGCTGCCTCGACTTTACTCTGGTTGACGAACTACTCCTCTGTGTTCTGTTAGTGAGAAATTATAGATCCATCGACCGACTTTTCCTGTTATTCCTTTAGCACGCATTTTGTGCGCTATTACGCCATGGTCACACTTGTCGAAGGCTTTTTGCAAAGTCTGTATATATTAACACTGCTTGTTTTTGTCTTCTAGTGCATTTAGGACCTTGTCGTAGTGATCCAATAGTTGAGACAGACAGGAGCGACCTGTTCTAAACCCATGTTGCCCTGGGTGGGACTTCCCCACCAAACCCTTCCACCTTCATATCAACTTTACCAACTGTCTCCAGCTTCAATCTAGTTGCTAGACTCTCCACTAATGAATGATCTCTGTGCCCCACTGTCGAAGAACAAACGGGTCATTTCAGAATTCTTCCCATTCGCAACCACCGCCATTATGGTGGGCAAGGCCACCGAACCTTGAAACTGCTCACCAGAACAAATTCTCGGTGCCGTACTCGCCACACTCATATTACTTCAGACTTGTTCTTGCTCTCCCCGCCCTTCTCGCGCTTGCTCCTCCTTAACTTGTGCTAATCTGGCGTCCTTAGGAAACACAGTGCACTTGTGGTGCTTACCCTTCCAGCATCCCTGACAACTCCCCTGAATTTTGCATACAGTCCCTGGCAAAATGTCTCCACAACACTTGAAACCAAGTCCACAACTCCCTAGTCGTTGAACCCTTTGGTTATAGGTGGTGAAGCTTGACAACCGCTGAACTAGCATGTTCGTCTTCACAAAAACATGCACCGTCATCTTACTGTCCGCTTGAATGACTTTCTTGCCTTGCTCTGGGGGTGGAGGACTTGTCCTGGGATAAATATGAGCCAACCCTAGAATGAGGTGGTTTAGCTTTTATCTCTCGAGTATCTGGAGGGGTTGATCGATTCCACCTTGGTAGGCAATTTCTCTCCCCGACCTATGCTCAGGTAGAGACACGAAATCTCCTCAACCCCACAACGATATGTTGTATGTGAACCGGTTCGTCCGATATTTAAGTGCAACTCATGCACTAGTAGTGCCATCCAGTTTCCCTCTGAATCACGTGACTGATGAACCATCTGACTTAACCCAATCAAGTAAATCATTTGACTAGTCGTCAAATCATAACAATGATTTGGAACTTCTTAGGGCTCTGACAGTCATGGCGACGAAGCCTCTAGATCCAACAACCGATCAGAGTAAGCTACCTTTTATCTCATCAGTGATGACCAAACGTGTCCTTTAATTGGTCTTTGGCATGTGGTAATGGTGTCGTAGTTTGGTAATTGCCGGACCAGTCCAACGCTTTACCCTTGAGCTGTGGTACGTAAATATTGTAGACTTGCCGGCAACTGACAAATCATCTCTGTCATCTATCTGGTCTTAAACTGATCCCAGAAAGCAAATGTACTCCTGTTAAGTTCCATCAAACGTTTGGTAAATTCAACTGGGCAATCGGCAACACATTAACACAGCGTGCTGTTGTTCGTGTTCCTTGAATATTTGCTGCCCTGCTGGTACCGGCCTTCAAAGTCTTTTATAACTGCCCTGCAGAGTGCCTCATCTCTCTTTAACACTCTGCCCTTCGTTCGACTTAGTTCTGTCCCGTGCTACTTCGACTGTATCTTCAACTCACCGTAGTATAGCCTCTGTTCTCATAAAGGGATAAATGATCTCTCAAAGGCAACTAGTCTTTGCTCCAAAGTTTCAGGCAACTCTCGAGTTCCTCCCAGTCTACGACTTGGATCTTGCCTGACCGTACGACACTCCTCACATGCTTTGCTCAGGCCCCTTATAGGCTCCCATAAAACCGCTTTAATTGATTAGACTGGACAGCTGGTACTGCATCTTCACCTACATAGTTGCGGTTTAGTTAAGATCACGGTACTAATTTGTACTTCAATTACCCCACACCACAGCACAAAACGGTATTAGGTGAGAATGAACGAGTCTCAAGGCTTTCAACAAGCTTAACAATTCCCTTTATTATATTGACTCTACTCTGAATAAAAATGTACACTGTTAGCTTTAAAAACCCCAATAAAAATGTGTATCGATGTGAAAGCTTAACCTAGCACTTAACTGTACAATGCCAGCAAATAATTACAGAACTTAACCTAGTCTCAGGTATAATTCACAAATCCCACATTAACATGAATCAAAGACAATGAAAATCACACAATAAGTGCATTTATACAAATTAAACTCACTTGGTTAACACAAATAAATTCAACAATTCAACTTGTGAAACGTAAATGAATAATGTATGTAGACAGTTTGGGCCCTAACTGTGCCCACTTACTTGTCTAGCATGGATGGTTGGATAAGGTAAACCTAACCTAGCTAGTGTGCTAGAGCTTAAACCTGGCTTTATAACTCCCTGTAAATAATAACTAGGTTAAATCTGTCCTAGCTACTATAACCTTTGTAAATATTGCACAAGCCTAGGCTGACTGTGGCTACCTTGCAAACCCACTGTAAAAAATTTAAACCCACAAGTCTCCTATCTGGATTACTTGAAAATCACTGTAAATAATTAAATTCACAGTTTCTCTAGCCTACCTGGCCTGCCTGTAAATTACTGCAAATAACAACTTCTGTGTATAGTCAGCTTGGCCTAGCCTCTGTAACTCTGGGGCCTAGGTGTGCTAACTTAACCTAACTTTTTTAAACTGGTTCCTAACTGTGGCCTAGCTATGATAGCTTAACCTAACTCTGTTAAACTGGTTCCTAACTGTGGCCTAGCTATGATAGCTTAACCTAGCTATTCCACATCACGGTTCTCGAAGGACCACTTTTGTGAAAATTTGTGTGGACTGCCTCCAAGTGAGTGGCCTACCCTAGCAAACTCTGTTGACACCGAGCTCTGAGGTGGGTACCTCAGCCTCACAAGTGGCTTATAGTATAGATTTTCACAAATGATTGGTATTACAAGAAAACTCGCCTGCATGCACGTATCCCGATCTTCACCTCTCCATGCTCAACTTTAGCCCCTTTGGACTTCCTCTCAGAAACCACGTGCAACCGGGAGCCTTAATTCCTGCAATATTCAATCGTAATTAGAGTCCTGCCTGTGCCTCAGAAATTCCTATATCCAAGAGGGTATGTATCCCCTAGTATAACTATGCAGACTCAGACACTAGTTTCCATACTGCTCTGAGACACTGGTACTTACTGGGCATGCACCGCCTGTTGCACACCGGCCCACAGAGACTCACAAACAATTTCCCAAGACACTGGCCAGTAATCCACGAAAAACAGATGGAGGTCTTGTCTTACTGTATGGGTCTGACGGAGGTCATCTACGGTACATCGAGGTGCCTCTACCAGATTTCCCCAGGTCTCAGATGTGAAGACACGTGGGGGGCGCCATCTGCTGATCACAGCTTGTGTTGTCAGGATGGCGTCTCTCTTAAGATGGCGCTATTGTCTTTTTAGACCCGCACCTCCTCATTCAAGATAGGGCTGCCAGTTCTCCCTAGCTAACTTAACCTAGTGTTTGCCTACATTATCGGCCTATTACTACCTATGTTAAGGTCTTAGTTCTACATTATTATCTACATATGCCTTAGTAACCAAAAATTAATAGTAAACATTAAACTCCTATCCTTCCCCGAGAATAAATCTATAAAATTTAAAAACATGCCCACCAAAAAATCATCACCCACCCGAGAATGTTTTCGGTTTT
>NW_026474463.1:0-10276 GCF_026875155.1 Cherax quadricarinatus
TGGGTTTTTTAAGAGGGACTTAATGCTGGGAACAAGGGGGTAAAACCCTTCTCCTGTAAAAAAAATACTAATTTTTAAAGGAGGTTGCTTTCTTTTTTTTGGGCCCCCTCCTCAAGGTGGGTAGGGCTTGTTTCGTTTAAAGGGAACAATAAGTAATAAATAATAAACATTTTTGTGTTCTATTTTCATTTTTAGTTCTTTTTTTTTTATTTTTTATAGGGAAGGGGAACAGATTCTTCCCTGTAAGCATCTGTTGTAAGAGGGGATTTTAAAATCTGGAAATTGGGACTAAACCATTTCAATTTACTAGAATAGAAATTTTTTTTTTAGCCACCCTCAATCCCGTGTTAAAAAAAATAAATAATTATTATTAGTAGTTCATTTATTATTTTTCTATTATTGTTGTTATTTAATTTAGGACTGAAGTTTCTATCATTATTATAATTATTATTATTAATTAGGGAACTGAAAACAGATCAATTCCCTAGATCAAGGCCCCTCCCAGTTGTAAAGGAACCTTGAGGCTGGTGAGGGGCTTTTGATCGGGATTGGTCTTGCTTGTACCTAAATAAATAATAATATACTATAATAATAATTATTATTATAGTAACAAATGCCACAACTCATTTGCGTTTTTTACCTTGCTGTGGGAGCATTCCTCATGCTTGCTTACATTTTTGGACAGTCTTGGCAAATTTGGTTTCTAACATGGGTCTAAGATTGTAAAGGATGTAAAAAAGGAAAAATTTGTTAAAAAAGATAAACTGGGAACGTTCCAGGTTTTGGGTTGAGGGGGATGTGGGGGGGGAAAAGGTAGTGGCTCGTATCTCAGAGCAAAAAATTGACCCAGGGATGGGGCTCGTATCTCCAGAGCAAAAAATTGACCCAGGGATGGGGCTCGTATCTCCAGAGCAAAAAATTGACCCAGGGATGGGGCTCGTATCTCAAAAAACTCGTACCTTGGGACACTCGTAAGTCAAGGCTCCACTGTATTTTGAAAATACTGATAGACAGCAATACCCCAGAGAAATTTTCTAGAAATTCTAGCTACACCTCATTAATGTGGCAAGGTAGCTGGATCAAGGTAATTACAATAGATAGTCGATTATGACGTGATCTTTCAGAGCATTTTTGCTATAAGATGACTGGAGAAATGCAGCAATTTCTCGATAATGTGATTTTCATTTATGATGGTGTAACTATAGGAAAAATAGTTAAAAGCACACACATGAAGGCTGGTACCCAATAATTTCACTGTAATTACACGTTGCTGTGTCACTGAGAGAGAAGGGAAAAGATTGGTCAGGTCACAGTTAGTGTACAATTCTTAACATTTATTTCCTTTTGTTTTTACACAAGAGGACACAAATGAAATCCCAGAAATCATTAATTTTACAGGTCAGAATGAGAATAAATCATGCAAGATCAAAGTCCTGGTGGCAAGGTCCTCAATAGAGTGGTTAAAATCAAACAAGTTACAAGGACTTAACATTTTTTTCAAGGGTTAAAAAGGAATGCAAGGAGGAACTTAGTAAACCATTAGCTAGTCTCTTTAGCAAACCATTATATAAAGACATCAAATCAGATAAGAACACAAATAACTCACATGTATTAGACTTGAAACTTATGACAATGTTTCAATCTGGCTTAGACCATTAACTAGTCACTCAGAGAAGTGTGAAGGGAAGGGAGCTACTCTATATACAAGGAGGGGGAAGGGATGGGGCAGAAGAGGTAGACTGGGAAGAGGAGGGAGTAGTAATATTATAGTAGTTGTAGTAGTAGTTGTTAGTAGTAGTACATCACACATCATATCCCTGCTATCCCAGTTGGGGAGGGGAACTTTTACTTCTGCATTTGACGGCATCTTCCAAGATGCATTTCTCAAACCGTGTGAAGAACAAACTGAGAAGTGGGACAATCAATGACTCGCCGAAGATTGAGACACTTATACAACACATGGGAATCTTTACTGAAGAAATGGTTCGCCACACACTGGCTTCATCAGTCCAATATAAATCAGAAGGGTGTAAGGAGAGGAGGAGTTTGAGGTAATCAGTCCCTCAGCCTGGAGTCAATGTGTTCAGTCCATAAATCTTGAGAAAGTGCGCAAGGGGGATGAGAAGGGGCTTTATCATTTGGTCAGGCGGGTGAAGCAGGGGGGGGGGCGGGGTTATAGGGCCATCCCTAGTCAAAGTGGTTTTTGTCCAAGGTTGGGAAAGGGGAATTCTTTTTTTCAATCCTTTTGATGCTGCAGTGTTTGACAGATGTGAAAAAGGGTTTTTTAAAACTGAAAAGTTGAAGTTGATATTATGCAACAAAGGGGAATCTTTATTAAAAAGAAAGTTTTGCCACACAGTGGCTTCATCAGTCCAATACAATCAGGAGGGTATAACGGAGGGGGGAGTTTGAGGTAATCTTTCCCTCAGCCTGGAGTCGGGGTGTTCAGTCCATTGGGGGAATCAATAAAGATTCCCATAGTTGCAAAGTGTCTCAATCTTAAACTTTCGGTTTTAAAACCATTTTCAAAAAGTCAAGATCATGCAAATAGCATTTGCAGCCCCATTGTGGCATTGCGGGTTTCAAATGTAATGTGTTTTTATCACTCCAAGAGGCTTTCTTGTAGTCTCCCCGCTTACGACAACGAAGCCAAAAACTTACCCCCTGATGCTACATCAATGGGATTTTCAAGTCGACTTCCCAGCTTTGAAGGCAAAGAGAACTGTGTTCCAAAAAACGTTTTGGACAAATCTCGCAACCCGGTATTGAAGAAATTTAAGTATAAAAGAGACCAGAACCCTTGACCCACAGTGGAACATTTACAAAAACCTACACTTCTTCATTGCTAAAGGTCCCCTTCAGATGTCAACATGGAACAAAAAGCTTCGCAGAGGGACTGGAAATCCACTAGTTTCGATATCAACCAAGTTTACACTGAACCCCGAGAGATTCCCGCACATCACTCATGTTCAGTTGTTACTCTTTTTTGCAACCTCAAGGATTGCCTTACCAAGGAAAAAGAAACTCTGTAAACCTGCAGCAATAAAGGACTTTGATTTAAAAGATTTTTCCCCAACCCCACTCCACCTAAATGCCTAAACTACAAGAATGAGTCCACATCCTTGGCAAAATGCTAAAAACAAGAAAGAAGTTTCAGAAAAAAACTAGAACAGCAAAAAAAAAACATGCTCAATTTCCCCAACATAGTGCAATTAAAAAACTGCAAGCAGCACTCCCAAAATTTCAAGGCCACTCAAACTGCTTTCCTCCACCGAATACATTACCACTGATACTGGCCGGGTTTTCACAAAAATCCTCTCCTGCATTTGAATCCCCATGTGCAAAATGTGCTGTTCTGGACCCCTTCAATTCCACCATCAATGAACTTTCGGTTGTGGGGGGAAAAGTTAAATAGATAGGAGTAGAGTATGTAACGTTAGTTTCATTGCGGCAATAGTTAAGGTGGGGGTAAGTAAAGCCCCCTTTTTTTTCCCCCCTTTTTTCTCCCCCACCCCTAAAGTGATGTTTGATTGCCGGCTGTTGTTAAAGGGAGTCTAGTCCCGCTATCCCTTCCCTCCCCTTCCCCCCCCCCCCCGAAAGGTGACGTGGGGGGCTTGGTTCAAACAGTAAATACTCGACTCGCAGCTCCCAACATCCCTTTTGGTGACGTGAGGGTCCCCTGTCATCAAGAGAAGAACAGGGAAGGACTAACGCCCAGGACTTCCCCATTTTGCTCTAAGTACCTGTGTACCTGTATGAAATTGCGGTGTAACCCCCCAAAATGAGCGGTAAAGAACCTGCTTTCCTGTAATCGGGATTAATCTTCGGCTTTTTATCTGTGAAAAAATAGCCGTGGTGGCCCCAAACACCTCGCCCCCCCCCCCCCCCCCTCATCAGCAAGGTAGTTTTTTAAAAAAGGTGCACCAAACACCAGACCCCCAAAAGTGTTAAATTAGCGTTGTTTCGTTAAATTTATATTTTTCCTTTTTATTTTTTAAGTAGGATTAATATTTATATTTAAGGTTTTTTTTTATTTTCTACTTAATAAGTGTTTATGTTTGTCTGTTATTATTTTTTTTTTTACTAATTTTCCTGGGAGGACCCAGCTGGGTAATCTGTCTGAAGTTGTTACAGGGCTGAGAAATCTTCAAAGTGGCGCCCTTGCCGGGATCAATCATAAAACAAGATTCAACTCCATCTCATCTACCATTGGCCTTCAACCTGATACCACAGCGGTTACCCCCAAAGCATGAGTAATCATTCTCTATGGTGGAAATACAGACGGTATTTAAAGATTTGGTGATTGTTATAGTCTAAATTTTTTTGAAGTCAAGTCGGCAGGTATAATTTTAATTCTGCCACTTTTTCATGTGAGCTTGAAACACTTTGAGATTAGACTTAGGGCCCGAGATTTTCCGTGACAATTGTTTTTTGGCTCTTTTTTTTATAAGGGAACTGTCTGGGACACTCTTGATTTTTGGTGAGAAGATTGGATGGTCAAGGGACCCCATTTCTTACTGTTTGCTCGGAGCCGGCTAAAACCCCTTCGTTTTCTTTTTAATACATATTTTTTTAAATTAAAGCAGGGATCGACCCTCTGGTTTATTTACTTTTGAGCGGAGCAGGAATTTGGGCCCTCCGTTTTCTTTAATCCTTTTCATTTCCCCTGATAGTTTAAGTATTCTTGAAGTATGGATAAAATACCAGTTTTGGTTTAACGCTGGAAGTAGGAAAACAGGGAAAAATTTTGAATCTTTCATTATGCTAAGATCCAGGAAAAACTGAAAGAGAGAGAATTGGAGAGAAGAAAGACAGTTAAAAAAGGGGAAAGAGAAGAGAAAAGGAGAAGAGAGAAAAAAAGAGGAGAAAAAGGGAGGAAAAAAGAGAACCTTGAAAGACAGGAGAAAAAGGGGAGAGAGAAAAAATCCGAGAAAGACAGTTGGGGGAAAAGGAGAGCGAGAAGCCCCAAAAAGAGGTGATAGTTGATCTGGAAAGGTAGGGAACGTGAGGAAAAAAAGCAAGATCTGAGGAACAGGTTTTTAAATTTAAGAGAACTTGAGGAAAGAGCAAAGGATAAAAGGGAAGTTGAGGAAAAAGGCTAGAGAACTGAGTTAATAGAGAGGGGAAAAAAAAAAAAGGTCGCGAGCTCAAAAAAATCTCGCCTTAAATTAGAGAATAAAAATTTAACTTTTACCAAAACAATTAGAGAGGAGGAAGTAATGGAAAAAAACGTGCAGTCAGTGCACATTTTCCAACACCTAATTTACTCCCTCACAGGGGGGGAAGCATAACTTTTTTCATTTCAGGTTTGAAAATCCCGTACCTCTGTAAAATGGCTGCTGACACCTGGGTACCAGGGTTAGGAATGTTTTTTTCTGGTCGTTTTAAATATCTATGCAACTTTTTTTGCAGGTTTCTTGAATTAAAACTACTGAAAAGGCAATCCTTAAAGCTTTTCAAAAACACAATTCTTACAGGAAGTTTTAGGTATGCCACTTAAAACCTGGCCAGAATTTAAACAGTTACAAGTAAATCTTTCGTTTGTTCGACTTTTGGATAGAGAGTTCAGAATTGATCACATTTATGAATCTCTTGGGGACTTCAGGGTTTTGGACCAGTTCCTGCAGTCTTCCTCCCCGATACGAATTTTTCATTAGAAAACGTAACTGTTAAAGTGGGGGAAGTTGTGGGGGCTGCTGACCTGTATGTGTGGTCACAATTCCTAAAAAGCCCTAAAGGGATCAAACCCTAAGGGAAAGGTTAAACAGACCTTAAGAAATCAAACCCTTAGTGGAAAGTAAAAGGGACACTTTATTCCTGTTTGTTTTTGTGTGGGTTAAGGGACATAAACGCCCCAGTTTGTCCTTCTAAGAAGGGCCCCATAAAGTTGGAAGATTTTTAAAAAGACTGTAATGACCAAGCACCCTTCTGTTTAGGAAAAAGTTAATGGATTAATGATCTACCATTTTAGGACACTGGGTGCACATGTTTTGTAATTTTGATAAGCTGTTCCCCAAACTTAAAGAAAATCTTCCTTGCTAACTTTTCACTACTTGGGCCTTACGACCTTTTCCACCTCCCTTGTTAAATTAGTCCCAAACGGTTCACAGGTTGGCTAAGCCGTTTAAAACTCCCTCATTCTTGCTCCTACTAAAAGGTAATGTAAAAGGTGCCCTTCTTCCCTTTTGAGGTTGCCCTTTTTCACAAAAATGGCATAAGTGTTTTTTGATCCCCTTCCTGTAGAAGTCTGAGAAGCCCCTTGAAGTTCAGATGAGACAATGTTTTGTGAGTTCATGTGGGATTAAAAACCCCCGTGATGTCTCCGAAAGCAGGGGGTGGATACCCGGGTTTACTTGTTAGTGAAAAAATGAAGATTCCCTCCGATACCATAAAATGTCTTGGGGTAGGGGTTTAGACAAAGCCCAGGTTTCCTACTTCATCCTTTATTTTCCCCGACTTTAAACCCTTTTGATATATTGAAAGGGCTCCTTTGTCAAATTTAAACGTTTTAAATTTTCCTTCTCTTCAGAAGTGCCATATGCGCCCCAAACAAAATCAAAGTGATCCAAAGGAAAAACTTTTTATTAAATTTGAAAATTAAAAGGTATCTTTTACAAATTGTATTCAAATTAAATTCAGATGAGATGACATTCCATCTTTTGTTCCAAGTCAATGGGAGAGAGACTGTTCTTAAAATGGCTATGACCGCCCTGGGGACATTTCTTGCTTTTTAAAAAATTTTTAAAAAAAATTAAAGGGAAACCCATTTTTTTGGCCCAAAATGCCCCCCAGTGTCAAACTTTTGTAATCGTGTAAAGTTTGCCAACTGCATCCCCCCGAGGGACCAGGCGAGTACCCCATGGTCAAAAAGCGTCTTTTTTCGTCCTTTTTTAAAGAGTAGATTGGCTTTGTTGGTCCTTTACTCCACTTTCATCTGGGGGAATAGATATATATTAACATTAGTTGATTATGCTTGGTTTCCTGAAGCCCTTCCCCCTTAAAGACCCTAACTTACAGAGGTGGCGAAGCCTTTTGTCCTTTTTTCCCGAGTGGCATCCCTTTAAAAAATTTTTTGTTGACCGTCATCTTCTCCAGAGTGGGTCCCCCAGAGAAAATTTTTTTTCTGCTTGGGAGCATTAAATCTGACTTAATGCAAAAATCTTCCACTTCTGGGGGTGAAGCCTCTCTTCACCACCCCTATCATCCCCGCTTAATGGGAGGATTGAGCGCCGATTCATTCTCAAATCCTTTTAAGGAAACTTTGTCCCCTTAAACCCCCAAAGGGTGGATCGTTACCTACCTTTTGCTTTGTTTGCCTGAGGGAAGTTCCAAGTGAATCTTTTGGGGTTTTTTACCTTTTGAACTTCTCATGGTAGAAGGCCGAGGCCCCTTTCCTCCTTCAGATTATGGGGTATGAGGAGGTAAAAAGCTGAGGTTTTAGTTTCTTACCAGTTTTTCTGACCTTAGATCCAAACTTGGGGGGACCTTGAATAGTTTCAAAAAAATTTTAAATTGTCAATGGACCAGTACAAAACCATTTTGACTCCCAAAAATCAAAGGGGAAAATTTTTAAAGTGGGATGAAGTTCTTGTCTTTTGCCCATTTTAAATAAATAAATTATTGTAACTGGGAAGGTCCATATAAAAATATTAAAAATTTTTGGGGGAAAATTGGGGTACCTCATAGAAGTCAAGGGGAAACCAAAAACTTTTTCATATCAACATCCTTTAAAAAATATTACCGAAGAAATTCGGTTTTGCCTTAAAACTTTGACTTTTTTTATCAAGTTCTGGGAAAAACTAAATGAAGAATGTAAAATGTGGTAATTGACACCCCAAATTAGGCTATGATGACTACATGATTGGTGACTCTTGACCTGGGGCAACCAACTTTTAATATTAATGAATCTTTGGTGGGCCATAAGGACATGAATACTTCAATGTGGAGTAACTTTTCAGACGTCTTTCTGATTTCAAAGGGGTTACCTCCAAGGTGTCCATAAGATTGATTAGTGCGGACAATCCTATCAAAGAAAATTTACCCCGTTCCCGTTACTAGGGAGCATTTGACCGAGAGGTAGACAAATTATTAAAACTAAAGATCATTTTAACCTTAGTTCTTTTTATATTGTTCACCCGTAGTCATTTTTAAGAAAGGGGGATAATTTATAGATTGCTATTGACTTCAAAGGCTTAATGCTATAATCGGTGGGATGCTGGCCTAGCCTTAATAAAGGATCTACACAAAATTTTAGATCTTCCTTCTTTTCAGAGATTTAATTGGCAGGCATATTTAAGTAAGTTAGATCTTCTTTAAGCGTACACCGCTTTTCCTCCACAAGGGTATGCAGTAAGAACTTTTCCTTGGTTTGGTAACTGCCTGTTTCTATACGTGGATGATGAGAAAAAACTTGGGTTTTTTAATATTTCCCAAAAAAAATTTTAGTTTATTTTGATAACATTTGTAAGAATCTACGTGGGGCGAACAATCCAACATCGTTTGCGTAGGTTTCGCCACGGCCCCATGCAAGCCGAGAAATGTTTTCCCGGTATAACAAGATTAGGATTTTTGGGGTGATACTTTCTAAAACTCTCTGGCCCCCCGTAAGATAAAAACTTTATTAGAATTTAAATTCCCCAAAAACCCCAAAAAGCTCCCTTTTTCTTGGTTTTGTAAAATTTTTTGCCGGTTTATCCCCAACCTTACTGATTTACAGGATTTATCTGATTTCCTTAAAAAGTCTGTGAAGGAACCTCTTGAACTTTCCGACGTAGCTCGGGAAAAATTTTAAAGAGTTAAAAAACATCTTTTCAAAAAAACCTTACTTAAAAATTCTGATATTAATAAAAAAATTTTGTTTGAAACTGATTTCCTCCCAAAAGGCTTAGGTGCGGTGTTTTTACAAATACCCTGATGGTACTCCCTTCCCCGATGTTCCAAACCGGAAATCCCTTCCGGAGAAAAAAAGATATGTACTCAAAAATAGGGAAAAGGAATGTTTAGCCCCTTGGTGGGGGGACTCCAAAATTAAATTTTTATTTGTGGGGGAAAAAAATTTTTTTTTAGGAAACGGAAAACCCCAACCTTTTTATACCCCAAAAAAACTTTTAAAGGGGAAACCAAAAAGTCGCCTCTTGAAATGGAATTTGGGACTCCCGGCTTTTAAGTTTTCCCTATTGTGTTTTTATCAAGGTTCACCAATTATTTCTTGACTGGGTTAAAACTGACAGTCAGTGGATTTGTTTGCCTTAGCGGGCTTAAATGTTTTTGAAATTTTTCCTCGCCTTTCTTTTTATACTCCTTGACTATAGTCGGTTGGGGGATGTTGGGGGAAAAAATTCAATAGATGAGTAGAGGAAAAGTAAGATAAGTTTCTTGCCCGGTATAGTTAGGTAGGGTAGTCACGCTCCCTTTTTCAGCCCTTTTTCCCCCACCCTAAAGTGATGTTTGATTGCGGTGCTTGTTAACGTAGGGTCAGTCTGTCCCTACCCCTTCCCCTCCTCTTTTTACCCCCCCCCTCGAAAGGTGCGTTGGGGGGTTTGGTCAAACAGAAATCCTCGACTCGCAGCTCCCCAAAACTATCTTGGAGACGTGAGGGACCTGTCAATCAAAGAGAAGAACAGGAGGGACTAAGTTCCCGAGACTTCCCCTTTTGCATCAAGTACCTGTGTACCCGATAAATTGCAGGACGAAACCCCCCATCAATGCAAACGGAAAGAACCTGCTTTCTTCATCGGGATATAATATCCGGGTTTAAACTGTGAAGAATAGCCAGTGGGGGTCCCAAAAACCCCGCGAACCCCCCCCCCCCCCCCTCATCCGCAAGGCTCGTTTCAACAAAACAGGTCACCAAAAAACCAGGGGCACCCAAGTGTTAAATTTGCGTTGAATTCAGTTACTTTTATTTTTTCCTTTTCATTTTTTTTAATTAGGATTAATATTTATATTTAAATGTTTTATTTTTAATTTTTTACATAATAAAGTGTTTTTTTTTGTTGTTTTATTTTTTTTCTATTCACTAAATTTTCCTTTGGGGGAGCCCGCCGGGTAATAGTCTGAAGTTGTTACAGGGCTGAGTAATCCCTTTAAAGGCTAAACAGCTGCCCAGCTTTCATTCCTGGAATCTCCCCTTCACAGCATAATCGCCCCCTAAAATGTCAAAGTTTCCACAGCTCCACCACCACCACTATCTTATGTGACAAGACTCCCCTATCCCACCAAAGAGAGGCCCCAAACAACTTCTTCCACACCCTTAGATGGGCCAATCAGCGACCTC
>NW_026474464.1:2500-10782 GCF_026875155.1 Cherax quadricarinatus
AATAGTAATATTTATCCTGGACCTGGGTCCAAGAGAGCGTGTAGTCCAAGATGAATTACAACAATTGGATATGCTGAATGTTGAAGACAGTAAAAATAACTGAAGTTGAATTAAGTTTATAAAAATTACTCACAAACAGTGTCCAGAATATCTTGCTGCCAATTTTGTCAAGGTGGAGAACTTAAGCAATCATAGTACTAGGGGGAGAGAGCACAACTTTGTAGTACCCACAGCCAGTGGCCAGGCTTCAAACACCTTTTACTGTACAGCAATAAAGGAATGGAACAGCCTGCCTGCACATGTCAAAGCCAGTCATAGCATGAACCAGTTCAAGAAGAGTGCCAAAAGGTTCTTAATGAATGTAGCGACAGAAAGGGATGAGAATGATTTGTTTTTATTTTGTAGCTAACACATGTGTAAATATAAATAACTCAATTTACCTTATTCCTATAAATAACTCAATTTACCTTATTCCTAGTATATCTCCTTTATAGTATAATAAGATATTATCTCCTTTATAGTATAATAGTAAAATATCTTCTTTATAGTATAATAATAAGGTATTAAAAAGACCCCAATGGAAATAAAATCACTTTGACGTTTTTGGGTTATCCTAGGTTCTGTACACATATGCTGCTATGTATGATAATCTATGTGACTGTATTTGTGTATACCTGAATAAACTTACTTACCTGGGTCTAGGTGATGACTGGCATTAGATTCAGCGAACTGGAGCTAGAGCTACTCTCTCCTTGTATCAAACCTGATTACCTTCCGTTTCCCAGGTGCTGTATGAGCCCCACGGCTTTAGCTTTCCCCATGAATATAATAATTAGCCTTATTGCTCAACATTTATTCCCTGCTTTGCTTGCACAATTTCCTTGTACCATTTTCCAAAATATTTAAAACCCAGTATAATACTTTCATCACTGAATGCTAAATCCCTCTCATTCTCACAAGGTCATAATGTCCAATTGTGCTTTATCAGTAATTTAACCAGCCATCGCATGTCCTGGCAGATACAGAAAATTGTTAGGTCAGTCATCTGCATATGTATTGGGTTGTGGGCGTAGATAAATTGGACAGTTAACAGCAGTGGTTTAAGGCTTCGTGGATACTTCCTTGCAATAGGCTGGCGGGGACTGGAGTGGCTTACAGACTCATCTCCATTAAAAATTACCCTTGGATATCGTCCTTGAAGGTAGTACTCAGGTGATGTAGAGTGGAGCCAGCACTTGGTTTCAAGTTCTCTTTGTCATACCCGGCCAAAGGCACCAGCATTGTTCAGTACATTTACACATGATCATAGATTCAACCAATAGTTAGTGCCTTATAGTGGAGAAGCTCGTCAAGTGACTGATGCCACATAGTGAAGCTCCTCAAGTGATTGATGCCACAAAAGTGGAGAGGTTCATTCAGTGTTTATCTCTTCAAAACTGACAGTCACATATCGAGTGGTAATAAAGCGTCATTTATTGTGAGACCTTGTCATTGATAGCTGTGACACTAGCTGACAAGCTCTTATTTCTTAAGTTTTATAAACACATACACAGAAGCCAGGAGCTGTGACTCGACCCCTTCAACCACATATAGGTGAGTACACACACACACACACATACACACACACACACACACACACACACACACACACACACACATACACACACACACACACAACACACACACACACACACACACACACACACACACACACACACTAGTTGAGAACCCACACCTAGCCAAGCAACGTAAAGAAACTAGAGAAAGTGCAAAGGTTTGCAACAAGACTAGTCCCAGAGCTAAGAAGTATGTCCTACGAGGAGAGGTTAAGGGAAATGAACCTGACAACAACTGGTGGACAGGAGAGGTAGGGGGGACAGGATAGCGACATACAAAATACTGAGAGGAATTGACAAGGTGGACAAAGACAGGATGTTCCAGAGATGGGACACAGCAACAAGGGGACACAGTTGGAAGCTGAAGACACAGATGAATCACAGGGATGTTAGGAAGTATTTCTTCAGCCACAGAATAGTCAGGAAGTGGAATAGTTTGGGAAGCGATGTAGTAGAGGCAGGATCCATACATACTTTAAGCAGAGGTATGATAAAGCTCACGGTTCAGGGAGAGCGACCTAGTAGCGACCAGTGAAGAGGCGGGCCAGGAGCTTGGACTCGACCCCTGCAGCCTCAACTAGGTGAGTACAACTAGGTGAGTACACTAGGTGAGTACACACACACACATAGTAATACATTAGGAGCTGACTCTTCATAAGAATTCAAAATTTGACGAAGCTAATTAAAAATTTAGAGAAAACTAGAATAAACAGAAAACACACTCTCTCAGTAATTATACCATAAAATTGAAGAAACAAACGGGCTCTATCCCTGTAGCCCATTAATTCTCCCTACCACTTTCTTCAATCTCTCGCATTGTTCATAACTCTCCCTACCATTTTCTTGTTTCTCGCATTGTACATAACTCTTCCTACCACTTTCTTCAGTCTTTCACATTGTGCGTAACTCTGCCTACCATTTGTTCAGTCTCATTGTGTGTAATTTCCCCCTACCACTTTGCACCTCAGTTCTATAAGAGAACTAATTTGTGTCCATGTTCATTAGTATCTATTACCTTCAGTTAGAATGCATTAGTACAGTATAAGTATTCCTGAGCATTTAATAGTATCCATAAGAATTCATTGTTCATTATCATTCGCTTTAATTCATTATCGTTAATTAGTATTATTTATTAGTATCCATGACCATTCATTACTGCCCATGATCAAATATTAGTATTCATGATTAAACATTAGTATTCATGACCATGACAAAACATTATTATTCATGACCATGACCAAATATTAGAATCCACCCATCCATGGCCAAACGTTTAGTATTCATGACCGAACATTGGTTTTCATAACCAAATATTAGAATCCATTACCAAACATTAGTATTCACAACTAAACGTTAGTATTCATGACTAAAAATTTGTATTCATGATAAAACACATAGTATTCATAACTAAACTTTAGTATTCATGACTAAACATTAGTTTTCATGACCTAGCATTGGTTTCTAGTTTAATTTCTGTTATTAGCATTCATGTAATATCCTAAAATAGGAGTTATAATTCATTGTGGCCTGGTGGCTAAAGATCTCGTTTCACACGGCTAGGGTCCGGGTTCGATTCCCGGCGAGGGTAGAAACATGGGGCGTGTTTCTTTACACCGGTTGTCTATGTACCCTATTGGTAAAATGGGTACCTGGGAGTTAGTCGACTAGTGTGGGTTGCATCCTGGAACAAAACTGACCTAATTTGCCCGTAATGCTCTGCATAATAAGCGGCTTTCTATATAGTAGTATATCATTGATGTCAGCTAGGTCTGTATACATACATGTACTTGTAGAAATAAAGACATAATCATTATTATTATAAGGAGGTCAGTACGTAAAGAATAACATAGATCAAATGTGTTGACAATACTAGACTGGGTGTGACTAGCTTGGGTAAACGCAGAGCTTGTAGGGGTTGTATAGCACTTGGGAATGGGTAGTAATCAGGTTTGATCCAAGGAAGGCGAGTGTAGCTCCATTTCCTTGGATCAAGAGCTGTTCACCAAATCAAGGCGCCTCTCCCCGTCGAAGAAAAAGACTAGGGCAAATGCGGTGCTTATGGTATAATGACATACTTGTAGGCACAGGTGTGTATAATGACACACACAAATGTGTATAATTACATATTTGTAGATACAGGTGTATGCAGTTACATACTTGTAGGCACAGGTGTGTGCACTCACATGTTTGTAGGCACAGGTGTGCACAGTTACATGCTTGAAGGCACAGGTGTTTATAATTACATGTTTGTAGGCACATGATGTCCGGTCTTTTCATCGCATTTTTTTGTAATATCTTGCATTTCCCGCATACACTGCTTTTCATGTATCCAGTGTTTTGTTTTACATCTTTTCATTTTAAACTTTAATTTAGCTTGGTCAAATTTTTAAATTCTTGTATAGCCATCTAATGTATCTTTTTTATGTGCTTGCGCGCTCTCTCTCTCTCTTTCTCTCTTTCTCGTTAGTTCGTTCACTTGTGAATTCTTGTTTAGTAATCAATTTTTTACATGCATAACCATATGCGTTTTGTGGTCACGGTCGCCAACACTTACCTCATTTTTTTCCTGATTCTTCCATAAGGAGCTGCGAAACGAGATATACTCAACTTTGCCCTAGGGTAAATTCCCCACTTTGCATTGTAGCCTAATGACACGGAATTTGTATTCAATAAAGAACACAAACAATGAATACAATAATAATTCTTATTGACCCATGTTAGACACTTTTAACTCGCACCCACCCCAGCTCATTTACCCGTCCAACCTATATTTAAAGCTGCCAAAAGTTCTCACCCCAGTGACATTACCTCATAGTTTGTGCCACTCATTCACAACTCTCCTGCCAAACTAGTACTTCCCTATATCATTTTTAAATGTAAATTTCTTCAACTTGACTCCATTACTGCGAGTCCTGTCTTGGTTAGATACTTTCTGCACTTTACATCTCCTTTATTATTGTTTTCCATTTGTATATCATCCCCCCCCCCCTTTACGTCTTTCCAGTGTGTGCAGATTCATTCACAGTCTTCATCGGAGAGGTTCCTGATGCACACGATCAACTTTGTCGTCCTTCTCAATAATACTTTCCAGCACATTAATGTCCATTCCTTAATATGGAAAGCAGAACTGCGCGTAATCTACATAAAGCCGTACTAAAGATAATATAAAGAAATATAACCTTTGGACTTCTATTATTGACATAGAAAGCTTCAGTGTTAGCAATGATGAATCAGATCAATGGGAAGTAACTAAACGTCAGCGCAGTGAGCGTGTTTCAGTAAAATAGGAAGAAAGCTTTTTTTTTTTTAATTGCAAGTAATGATGAATTTTCAAAATAAGTAGTCGGTATTTAGGTGAAGAAAACTTTACTGAAAATAGGTTACAGTCGGGTAAGAATAGGAAGATCCTGTGGGAAGTAGTGATGAGTCAGGAGACTGAGTATCTGCAGGTAAAGACGGGAATAATGCTTTATGGGGAAAAGTAACAAGTGAATTTAGAGAGATGAAAGATAAGCTGAAGCAGTGTGGCTATGTTTAATCAACTTTGAAACACAAATGTTGATCAAAAGACAATTTTTTAATGATTAAAATTAATTTCCTGTGGGCAACAATTTAAAAATAATAGTGTAAACACTGAGATTAAAGGGATTTATCCTTCATTTGCAGACGAGCCGGTGTCCGGCGGGCCGTCGGCTTCCTGGAAAGGATTACCATCTCGTATTGCCGGCCATTATCAACCATCTATACAGGGACCCTACGCTCACCTCCGAGACGGCGTTACCACCGGAGGCGTCACCACTGCCGTGTCAGCTGCTCGTCCCAGAGTAATCGTCACCAGTATGAAGCTGCTTCACTACCTCACACAAGGACCGACCCAACTTCAAGCCTCTTGGTCTTAAACCATAGCTGCTCTTGAGCACCAGGAGCACACATGCCTTGGACCGCTGTTGTAGTGAATGACATCTATAGAGTCGTCGCCGTAAGATCTCATTTATGTTAAAAACATCTCATCATGTATATATTAGTCATCCATTCTGCTAAATCTTTTGTATTTGTAAAAAAAAATATTGACTACATGACTTTTTAATTTCCTCATCAAAATGAGTAAAGGTTAGTCCTAATTTTGCAACAAAACAGACAGCAGTTAAAAAAAATAGTGCTTAAATTTGACCTTTACCCAAGAGGATTTATTGTGATCCCAAAGATTTAATTTTGTATTTATAATAATATGTACATTTGAGTCTAAAACGTGAGCCATTTCCAACATCGTAACCCAAAGAAAACATTTGCCTGTCAAGTGAGATAATTAAAATGGTATAAAATACCGACAGATTGTTAGGTAAGACACATATGCAACAGTTAGGTATCTTTATTTCGAAATGTTTCGCCTACACAGTAGGCTTCTTCAGTCGAGTACAGAAAAGTTAATAGAAGCAGAAGATACTTGAAGACGATGTAATCAGTCCATCACCTGCCCTCCCAACGCAACCTACGTCTCACCTCCTGGCACTATAAAAGGCTCCATCCTGTCACTTCAACTTCATATTGTTTTCAGACAACGGAACAATGCTCTTCTCCAGACTGAGGGACTGACCACCTCAAAACTTTAAGGGTGATGGACTGATTACATCGTCTTCAAGTATCTTCTGCTTCTATTAACTTTTCTGTACTCGACTGAAGAAGCCTACTGTGTAGGCGAAACGTTTCGAAATAAAGATACCTAACTGTTGCATATGTGTCTTACCTGTCAAGTGAGATAGCTTGACGCCGGGGAAGGGCTCTTGACCCAAGGAATTGAACCTATCTATTCTTTCCTTGACTTGAATTTGATTACTACCCATTCTTACCAGGTGCTGGAAAACCCCTACGGGTTTAACGCTCCCCAATGTATTGAATAAAAACATTCGCTGAGCTACCCTGTCCCCTCAAGGGGACAGGTGAGGGCTCTTGATCTAGGGAATTGGATCTGTGCTCCAGTTCCCTGAATTAAGCCTAAATACCTCCCATCCCCCCACAGGCGCTGTAATAATCCTACGGTTTAGCGCTCCCCCCATGATTATAATACTCCCTGTATGAGCCATACTGATTTCGAATTCCAGTTAAATAATAGCGCTATCATCTACCAGAAAGACCGAATTCGAAGAGAAAGACATAGTCTTTTAATAGAAAGAAATAGTCCATTAATTGTAATTAGGATCAATGTAATGTTAGGTGCACTTTGCGTTAATATTACTTTTCTGAACGAGTTCACTGAATAGGTTAGAAGAGGTAATAGGTACTGAAAAATGCCGAGTCAATGCCGAGTCACTTTACAGGAGTGGTTTGATTTCAGCGTCTTTGCCTAAAAAACCACCAGCAACTCCCCACATTTGGTTTTTGACTTATTATCGGGGAAATTAGCAGTTTCGTCAAAATTTGCTGAGAATTGTCTCCCGTATGACTTCACGATTTACAGATATAGCTATTGTAGATAAATGGTTAAAAACACTGACAAGTTGATGAATGAGACACTTTTGCAACACGTGAGAATACCCACATCAATCTGCCTGCTGACTGCACAGCAGTTAACAGGCAGACGTTGTATCTGGATCAAGTGATTAAGTAAGTTTATTTAGGTATACACAAATACAGTTACATAGATTATCATACATAGCACAATATGAGTAAATTACCTAGGATAACCAAAAAAAGTCAGACAGAGTGACTTATTTCCATTGGAGTCCTTTTACCTTATTATTATAATATAAAGGTGATAATATCTTATTATTCTATAAAGAAGATAACATCCTCATACTATTAAGACTATCGACTACGCGAGGGTCATTAAGACTATCTATAATACGAGGGTCATTACTAGGAATAAGGTAAAATTACACGTGTGTTAGCTAACAAAAAAAATAATTCCCCTCCCTTCTGTAGCTACATTCATCAGGCACCTTTTGGCGCTCTTCTTGAACTGGCTCATGCTATGACTGGCTTTGGACGTGTGCAGGCAGACTGTTCCAATTTTATAAACTTGATTTAGCTTCAGTTGTTTTACTCTGTCTTCAACATTCTGAATATCCGGTGCTGTAATTCATCCTGGCCTACATGTTCTCTCGGACTCAGGTCCAGGCTGAATCTTACCATTTTCTTCTGGGTGATTTGCAGTCTATCTTTCAGTTTTTTGTCATGAAGAGCAAGCGTAGTCCATATGACATTGTATATGGACTAGACATAGGGTCCTGCGAGCCTCAGTAGTAGACACTGTGCTTGTCTATAGATAGAGGAACTTCAGTCTGGCATTCGCTTTCTTTACTACACTGTTTCCCTATCAATTCTAATATGCATGGGTCAAAGACGATTGCCAGATATCTTACTGAGGAAACTGAAGTGATGGGCTCACCATTACACTGGACATTAAAATTATTTACCTTTCTCAGTTTATGCTTCGTGCCAAAGAGAATGTCTTCAGTGTTCCCGAGGTGTAATGATAGTTTGTTGTCTACTAACCATTTGCTGTAGGATTCTAGTTCCAGTGTTAATACATTAGCTATGTCTTGTGGGTCTTTACGTGACACTAACAGAGCACTGTCATCTGCATACAGTAGGAGTTTGCACTTGATACTGATAGGCATGTCGTTAACATAGCAAAGGAATAATAAGGGACCCAGAATAAAATTAACT
>NW_026474465.1:0-32500 GCF_026875155.1 Cherax quadricarinatus
TTCCCTTCCCTACACACTTGGTTTTTGCCTCCCTGCACCTTTGGTTGAACCATGAGCTCATCCTGGCTTTTTCATTATTTTCTGTCCCCTTTGGGATAAAAACCCTCTCCTCAGCCTCCTTGCACTTTGTTGCTACATATTCATCATCTCTTAACGGCTTCCCTGCCAGTTCTCTGTCCCCACGAACCCCGTTAAGGAAGTTTCCATTCTCGTGATTCCCCTTCTTGTAGTTTGGCTTCATTCGTCCTCTTTCCTGCTTTTCCTTCCTCCACTTGTAGCTCTACGTGTATTCGAAGCTTAAAACCACATGATTGCTGCTGGCCCCCAAGGGGTCTTTCATATGTGATGTCCTCGATATCTGCACTACTCAAGGTAAATACTAAGTCCAATTTTGCTGGTTCATCCTCTCCTCTCTCTCTTGTAGTGTCCCTTACGTGTTGGTACATAAGTTTTCCAGTACCACCTCCATCATCTTAGCCCTCCATGTATCTTGGCCCCCATGTGGCCCAAGTTCTCCCCCAATCGATCTCCTTGTGGTTAAAGTCACCCATGATCAGAGCTTTGCCCTGCATGCATGAGCTTTTCCCTGGCCACTGCAGCCAGTGTGTCAACCATTGCCTATTGCTTCGTCGTACTCTTGCCTTAGCCTCCTCCCTGTTCTTTGGTGGGTTATACATCACTGCTATTACCACTTTGGGCCCCCTCCAAAAAAGTGAAGCATTCCCGCTATGTAATCAACTTTCTTCTCCCGCTGTCTCCTCTCTCCAGCTCATCAAAATTCCATGGGTTTTTTTGATCAGCAATGCCACTCCCCCCACCCCCCCCCCTGTTTCCCTCTGTCTTTCCTCAGGATCTGGTATCCCTTGGAAAGATGGCATCTGTTATCATACCTGTAAGCTTGATTTCTGTGAGAGCTATGATGCCCCGATGATGCCTCTTGACTCTTTCGTGCCACTCCTCCCACTTATTTGTTATTCCATCAGCATTTGTGTACCATACCTTCAGTTTCCTTTCCAACACTGGGGTTTGAGGGTGGGGACCTGGTAGCATACTTTTGGGGATTCTATAGCTCGGTGTTGGGTGGAAGCTGTGGGTATGGATTGTAGTGTGTGTTGGGATGGGTGACAGGTTGTGGGTTCTGTGGATAGTTGTGTGTGTGTTGCCCTTGCTGCTGTGTTCTGCTCTGACTGACCTCTGCTGGTTCCATCCTTGTCTCCTTTCGTACCTCCTTTCGCTCTTTTGTCCTCTCCCTCAGCTGCTGTCGTTCTGCTTGTTTTGTCTCTGTCTAGGAACACCCTCTTGTACTCTTCCGAGTATTTCAACGGTGGTTTCTCTTGGAGGATCCTGTTCTGCACTGTTTCCGTCCTGAGAATCAGCTTGATCGGTCGGTTTCTTCCATTCGAGTACTCCCCTATTCTCTGAAAATTTACAATCTCGTCTATCTCTTCTTTGCCTATTACCATGATGATTTTCTCAATCTCCTTTCTTTCTTCCTGTCACCTTTCAGTGTGTGTCCTTTCCTCTCTCTCCTGAAGCCCATGGATAAACACTGTTTTTTCCCCCTTTCCCTCCTCCCATTGCCTCACCCTCTGTGACTCTGGATCCTGCTTGTATGTGGTCATTTTCTCCCTTGATTTTTCCATTGGCTCTTGGTAGCATGGTTGTGCTTCAGCATTCGACCTATCACCCTCTCCATCTTCACCCAGCTGTTCTTCCCTTTCACTCCTAGGCCCTTCTTGGCAGGCTGATATAACCTTAGCATAATTCATATCCCCTTTCCCTTTCCCTGTTCGGCCTCTCAGTTTCATATTCTGTGTCTTCTCTGGTCACTGCCCCTGTAACTCGCTTCAGCCTATTTATCTCAACTTCTAGGACCCTTATCTTGGCTACTGCAATTTCGCTTTTGCCTCCAATTCTTTGTCTGCTTTTCCAACCTCTTTTCCAAACACAGAGAGCTCTTCTCCATTTTTCAGAAAGCTTTCCTAATTTTTTCTCCAACTCCTTTCCAACCTTTCCACTGCTCCTCCAACCACAACCTCCCACCAGAACCATTCTCATCTGATCCCTGGTTTCCTGCGGGGCCCGCCCTTTTTTTAGTAGAGAGAAGGGGAGAGGAGATGGGAAAGGGAAGGAGAAAGAGAGGGGAGAGTGAGAAGGGAAAGACGAGAGAGGAGAGTGAAGAGAGGGGAAAAGAGAGAGAAGGAAGGTGAGAAAGGGGAGAGTGAGAAGGGAAAATGGGGAAAAGATAATAGATAATAGAGAGAGAGAAGAGAGAGGGAGAGAGAGAGAAGAAAAGGGGAAGAGAAAGAGTGAGAGAGAGAAAGGGGGAGAGGAGAAGAAGGAAAGGGTAGGAAGGGAGAGTGAAAGGGAAAATGGGGAAAGAAAGAGATGGATATAGAGAGAAGAAGGGAAGTAGAAGGAGAGAGAGAGGGAAAAAGGGGAGAGAGTGAAGAGAAGAGGGTGAGGAAGAGAGAGAGAGGGAAAGGTAGAAAGAGAGAGGGGGGATAGTGAAGGAAAGGGGGGAGAGAGAAAAGAGAGGGGGAAAAGAAGAAGGAAGGTTTGAGATGGGAGAATGAGAAAGGAAAATGGGAAGGATAGATAGATAATAAGAGGAGATAGAGATAGAGAGAGAGAGAGAGGAGAGAGAGAGAGAGAGAAGAGAGAGAGAGAGAAAAGGAAGTAAAGAAGGGGAGAGCGAGAAGGAAAAAGGGGGGAGAAAAGGTTTTGGGGAGGGGGAGAGAGAGAAGGGAAGGTAGAAGGAGAGAGAGAGGGAAAAGGGGGAGAGAGAGTGAGAGAGAGGGTAGAGAAAGGAAAAAGGAAAGTAAAGGAAGAGGGGAGAGTGAGAAGGGAAAGGGAACAGGAGAGCAAGAGAGGAGAGGCAAAGAGAGGGGAAAGAGAGGGGGAAAGAGAGGGAGGAGGGAGAGAGATGAAAAGGAGAGGGGAGAGATAATTGAGAGAATTTGGGGGGGGTGTTGAGGAAAATAGGGCGAATAAGGTGGGAGAAAAAGGATTAGTAAGAATGTAGGTGAAGATATAGTTAAAGGTAGATCCCAAGGGATAGGTAAGTAGGTGAAAAAGACAGTTAAGGGGAGGAAGATGAGGTTATGTTCTGTCCATGTCTCCCGTTAAATGTCCGCCCCAAAGACTGTTGAAGAAAGAAGCAGCTTGCATGGGAAGGTCTCTCGTGGATGAATCATGGCTACAGACAAAAGCAAAGAAGTCCATAAAGGGTTAAACCCGAGTGGGATCTATAACAAGGGCCCGTTCCACAGGATCAGCTTGGGCCCGTGTTGTTTTTAAATAAAATATCAATAAACTTGATAAAGGGAATTACTAGTGATATGAGCAAATTCGCCGATGACACGAAGATAGGTAGGAAATTATCAAACGTAGATGTTAGGGAACTTCAGGAGGATTTAGACAAACTCACTCTTGGTCAGAAAAGTGGCAGATGCTTTCAATGTAGATAAATGCAAGGTTCTGAAGCTCGGAGTGTCCGAAACCCCTAGCACTTACAAGTTAAATAATGTAGAACTTAACCAACAGATTGCGAAAAGGACTTGGGGGTTATGGTAAGCAGCAACCTTAAACCAAGACAGCAATGCCTAAGCGTACGCAAATAAGGCAAATAGATTACTGGGAATTTATATCAAGAAGTGTAAGCACAGAAGTCCAGAGGTCATACTGCAGCTTTATACATCATTAGTAAAGGCCTCACCTAGATTACGCAGTTCAATTCTGGTCTCCCCTAATTACAGAATGGACATAAATTCCCTTAGAAAACAAATCAGCGTAGGATGACTAAATTAATACATAGCATTAGAAAACTTCCTTATGAAGAAAGATTGAAGACTCTTAAGTTACATTCACTTGTTAGACGAAAAGAATGAGGGGAGACCTGATTTGAAATGTATAAGTGGAAGATAGGCCCATAATAAAGCGGATATTAACAAAGTCTTGAAATATCTCTCCAAGAGAGAACCCGCAGTAATGGATTTAAATTAGATAAGTTTAGATTAGAAAGGACATAGGAAAGTATTGGTTTGGAAATAGGGTAGTAGATGAGTGGAACAGTCCCACCTAGTTGGGTTATTGAGGCTAGGACTTGGGTAGTTTCAAATTTAGTTGGATAAATACATGAGTGGGATGGGGTTTGGACTTGAGTGGGACTTGCACATCAGAGCTTAATTCTTGGTAGCATTGAATATTGGGTAGGTCAAATGTTTGTTAGGGGATGAATTGTAAAGGACCTGCCTAGTATGGGCCAACGGGCCGCTGCAGTGTTCCCCCTTTTTTTATGTTCTTATTGGTGTGTGTGGTGTGTGTGTTGTGTGGTGTGGTGGTCGCAGTGTACTACAGCAAAATGCTTTTTCCCTGTGTGTGTGTTGTTTGTGTGTACTCCCCTATTTGTACTCCCCAAGTTGGGGTTGCGGGGGTCGATAAAAGCTCCTGGCCCCGCCTCTTCACTGGTCCTACTATTTCCCTCTCCCAAACCATGAGCTTTATCGCCCCTCTGCTAAAAGCTATGATATCCTGCCTCCACTACATCGTTTCCCCAAAAACTATTCCATTTCCCTGACTACTCGGGCTGAAGAAATATTTCCTAAATCCTGTGATTCATCTGTGTCTTCAGTTTCCCAAATTGTCCCCGTGTCCATCTCGGGAACATCCGTCTTCGCCATTTTGCCCATTCCCTCTCATATTTTGTAAGTCGTTATCATGTCCCCCCTTCTCTCCTGTCCTCCAGTGTCGTCGGGTTTTGTTTTCCCCTTTAACCCCTTCCTCATAGGACATCCCTCTTAACTCGGGGACTAGTTTTTGTTGAAAACCCTTTTGCATTTTCCCTCTAGTTCTTTACATGCTGGCTGGGTGGGGGTTTCCCAAACTGGTGCCGCTACTCTATATGGCCTAACGTAACAGGGTGTACAGGGTCCGAACGATTCCTTTTTAAGATGTGGGAATGCGTTTTGAGGTTTGCCACGCCCAATGCTGCGGCAGTTTTTAGGTTGAGTGCGCTTCGGGAGATGTGCCTGGTGTTATACTCACCCCAAATTTCTTTTTCCTTGATGTTTTTTGTAGTCTCGGGCCCCCTAACTGTACCCTCTGCGGTTTTCTTTCCCCTTTCCCAATCCTCATGATTTTGCACTTGGGGGGGATTGAACTCCAGGGCCAGTTGCTGGACCAGTCTGCAGCGTCCGATCCCTTTGTTTCTCCCTGGTTTTTTGACGAATGAACTTTTCTAATAAACTTCACGTCATCCAAACAGGGACCCTGGGAGTTTATTCCTTCCCGTCATGTCGTTCACAAATACCAAAACGCACGGGTCCTAGGACTGACCCCTTGGGGACCCCGCGGGTCACGGGTGCCCACCGACACCTCGCCACGTAGCATACTCGCGCGTCCCCTGACAAGTATTCCCCTGATCCTTTGTATGCCTTTCCCCTGTTACCCCTGTTTGGCCTCCATTTTTTTTGAAAACCAACCTCTTGTGTGGAACTGTGCCCAAACACCTTCTTGCAGTCCAAGAATAGGGCAATCCCCCACCCCTCCTCTCTTGTCTTACTGCGTCACCATGTCAAAAACCCATATTTTGTGACACGGGTTTCCCACCCTGAAACCATTTGGCTGCTGTTATGAGATCTTCCCTTTCTAGGTGTTCCACCACTCTTCTCCTGAAATCTTCTCCATATTTTGCATACTATACATGTCAGGACACGGTCTGGTTTAATGCTTCAGTCTGCCCCCTTTTTTAAAGATTGGGACTACTTTGCTGTTTTCCATCCTCGGGCAATCTCCCTTTTTTGATAGATGTATTGAATATTGTTTGTTGGGGGGTACACATAGCGCCTCTGCTCCCTCTCTAAATACTCATGGGGAATTTACGGGCCCCATTGCCTTTGGGGTATCTACTCACCAAAGCCTTTTCACCCCTTCCAGTCCAGCACATGGTGGTGTGCCCCCCTCTCCACTTTCTGGACCCCCCCTTTGTCCCTCTGAACACTTCTTGGTATCTTTTGTTGATTCCTCACAACTTTTTCACGGTCATTTCTTGTTTGTCTCTTTCCTTCCTTCCTTAGCCTGTTTTACCTGGTCCTTGACTGTTGTTTTCCTCCTGATGGGCTGAAAAACATTTGGGGTCAGTTTTGGGCTTTCGCTGCTTTGTCATTTTCTATTGTTTTTGGGGCCCCTTTTTTATCTGTCATATTCGTTTCTGGCTCTACGACTTTTCCCTTTTTCCCCGGGGTCCTTTCCTTTGGGGGGTTTTGTGGGTGTTTTTGTGGTGTGTGTGTGTGTGTGTGTGTGTGGGGGTTTTGGTGTGTGTGGTGTGGGGTTTTTGTGGTGTGTGTGTGTGTGTGTTTTTATATTACGCCCTCAAAACCCATCCATTGGGCGGGAAGTCAACAAAGATTACAGACGAAAATAAAAAAAAAAAATAAAAATATTTACCAATTAAATATAATTCGTTATATAGAAAAGCGATATTACATTTAGAATCACTTTCCAAATATTAGTGACATTGGTGGGCTTTTTCTTTTTGTTGATACCCCGGTACCCTCCCGGGCCCGGGGCCTTCTCCAAGGGGGTGGCCCGGCCTTGGCCCCTTGTCTGGATGTCTAGACCAACTCTCCCTTGGAGGGGGGCACTGTACCCCCCCCTTATCTTGAGCCCAAACTGTCCCTGGGCCTAGCCACTTTTTCCATCCCTAGGGGGGCTCGTAGGAAGAACTAGGCCTCTCTGGTCTGCCACCCACCCCAAGGGGCAAAGGGGAACGACAGTTTTTGTGAGCTGAAACCTGGTTCGGGGCCCCCAAAACCCTACCCTACCCTAAAGAGCGGACATTTTTGTCGATCCCCCTTAGGGGGCCCCTGTTATAAAAATGAAAAATTTATTACGTAAACCCGGTTTGACCTTTTGTTTTCCATCAACACTGTTTACCATGA
The DNA here is from genome assembly GCF_026875155.1 of Cherax quadricarinatus. Classification (NCBI taxonomy): domain Eukaryota; kingdom Metazoa; phylum Arthropoda; class Malacostraca; order Decapoda; family Parastacidae; genus Cherax; species Cherax quadricarinatus. The sequence goes on from NW_026474465.1 coordinate 6,942, forward strand.
GTTTTTTACCACGTTTTATTGTCACGTCAGCACCACTAAGCACGTGCTACCAGGATGTTTTACCACTGTTGGTTATTGTCGCAAACCGCCCACAGGGTGGACATGGGGTGCACAAAACTAGCCACTTTATGGCAAAATGTAAAAAATGTAAAATCATTGTCAACACCACTGTGACACGGGTTTTACCTTTTGTACTGTTTTTTCTACCCTTGTGCCCCCCTCTTCTACATTGTTTTTATTTACACTTCAAACATCCGAGGGGACGGGTTCACTCATTCATAAGAAGTCACCCATTCCCATACCCCATACGCAAAGCAGATTTACCACAACTCTCTCCCCTCTCCTCCCCCTCTCTCCTTCTCTCTTCTTCTTCCCCTCTTCCTTCTCCTCTCTTTTCCTCTCTCCTCTCTCTCTCTCTCTCTCTCTCCTTTGCATCCTTGCATAACAAATTCACTCCATTCTCAAGAGACGGTTTTCTATACTTTTTCACTTATTAAATTTCCCCGGGTCCAAGACCCAATCCCACTCCTAAAATTTTTGGTCAAAAAGACGCGTTCCCAAATACAAAAAGAAAAACAAAACTTTGTTTTTTTTGTGAACGTGACTCAGCTTGTGCTCCACACAATCCCACGTCCAAAATTTTTGAAAAAAGGGTCGCAGATGCGGAAAAAGATTTACTGTCAAAGCTTTTTCACTCACAAAAAAAAAGCTTTATATCAAATAAATGAAAGGGAGGAGCCCTGACCGCTGAAACTCCTTGACCTTAACCCATGTTTGGCAAACCCACGATAAACCTTTAAATTTTTCCCCACTTATCAGTCACCCCCCCTCACCTACAGTTCCACCCATCATAAAACTAAATTTTGGTCTCCAATGAGAAATTATCTATTTTAAGTTTCCTTCCTTTTTTCTGTGTCCTTGTGCAAAAAAAATCATCTTTAATTTTTATGCCCAAAGACGATTAACAAAAAAAAATGGAAATAGAAAGAGAAAGTGACACGGGGAAACAGGCCCCTACTTTTAAACAAAGTGGTCAAAAAAAGTCGCAATGTCTTGGCTGGAAAAAATTCAAAATTAATCAAAAAATTTGGAAAGAGAGTTTAAGATAACCCCTCTTTCCTGTACCGAATAATTATCTGCTTTTTAAAATTCAGAAAAAACGAAACTCAATAGCTTTCCTCTTCAAACCGAAGTTCTAGTGAAATTTGTATAAAGGAAAGTATTAGTCTCTTTTCTTATAGATTTAAAAAGCATATAAAAACGTAAAGGGGGAGGCAGTTTTTGCTAAAATTTGGGGCCTTTTTGTGTAACATCAAAAAATTTTAAAAAACCAAATACATACACCGACATACACACGAACTGGTCTTTTGTTTATAGTGGAAACTTTTTGTTTTAAAACGGCTTGCGCAGCAAATCCCTAAATCTTAAGATAAACTAGATACCGTTCTTTTTTTAAACTTATTTAGGATTGCTGAAATGATTGACAAAATTTAGTGTTTGAAACTTTCTGTAAACAGTGGGGTGGTTCTTATTCTTGCGGGAGTTCCTTGTCTCTCCCACGGGTTTCGTTGTCCTTCGGGTTTAATTTTTACAAATTTTCAGGATCTTTTAAGAATAAAAATTAGAAATTACTAAAATTAAAAAAAAATGACGCTCTAAACGCATTACCAAATTAAGAGAGCAGAAACACCTGTGTCGGGGACTCATCACCAAAACACCGCTGGTGGGGAGTCGTCCCCCACAACACCAATTGTGTCATTAATCATCACCACAACCCCAGCGTTCAGGAGCCGTCACCACAACACCAGTTGTCAGGAGTCATCCAACACCCGATTTCTTAAATTTAACATTATTTTACTACTTAATTTTTCCAAAATTAATAAAAAATAAAATAAAAAAAATAATAATAAAATAATGAAAAAAAATAATAAAATAATAAATTAATAATAATAAAATAATATTATTTTTAAAAAATTATTATATTATTTTATTTTTATTATTTTATTATTATTATTATTATTATAAAATAGAAGCGCAAATCCTTTAAACATACTGATTGCTTGAGACACTACCTTACTTTAAGTCCAGTTTGGCCCGTTTACGACGTTTTACTCTCGTAAGTTCTTTTCTTTAAACGTTTTTTTTTCCTTTGTCTTTTGTAGGTATTAGGTGTGTCAAAGAAATTTTGTTTTCTGTGTTTGCAAACAGTCTTGTTCCCGTCTTAAGATGATAACATCCTACAATCATTTTTCTCTTTTTTTCTTTTTTCTATATTTTTTCCTTTTTTTTGTTTGCAAGTTTCTTTTATTACCAACACAGGAGAAATCCTGCACACTTGTTGAAATGAAAAAATGTGGAAGCAGCACAACACAACAAAGTTATATGTCTTGTATTTCCTTCACCAATAATCAAGCCAATATAATAACATACTCGTGCATGCACATCTTTCATTAATTTTTAAAACCCAAAACTTAATATTCAAATGACTTATCGCCTATAATGCTGGGGACATTGAGCTATTGATTGACTAGAATAAAATGGGAAGGAAAGGTGATTTGGGTTCAGTTTCGGGTTTCCTCCTGATACTCTGTTTTTCCCCTTAGGGTTTCTATTTTATTTTAATAGTGCAGTGACCCTTTCCTTCCCTTATTTTTTTTTTTATAGTTGCAATATTAATTCTTTGTCAGTCTTTATCTTAACAGGATCCTAAAAAAAGGAAGGGGAAAAGGACAGAACGGGCACAAAAATGCACAGGAAAACGTACGCCAAGTGACTGACCAACAAGTGTGTATTACATATCATCTCAACAAATCAGGTTTTTACGATAGATAAGAAGCAGAAAGTTAATATTATTTAAATCAAGAGGGGCCACACCTTTGTCTTTCTCAGCACAAATATTACCTCCATCGTTTTCCCCAGGATGATGTGCTGATATAGTTGTGACATCACCCCAAAATTTCGCTTCAGAAGCACGTACCCCCTCGAAAATCGAGGCTCATTCTCTGATTATTTTAGGCTGATGATCCGATATAAAACAACATCAGTCCCGGGTGCATAGCAGACTGGAAAATATTGTATATCCTCTAATAAACGCACGTGCCATAAATAAGGCTAGAGAGACAGCGCTGGTAAAAAAACCCTTTGTCAAAAAAAGTAGAATAAAATTTTAAAAAGTTCAAGGTTTGACAACTTTTTCTTCCAGAGCACAAAGGATTAACACGAAAAAAAAAAAAAAAAAAGTTAGATTTTACAGCACTCCTAGAAAACAAAGGGATATGATCACTTTTTAAAAAAATTTTTCAGAGACAAAATACGACGAAACATTTGGAAAGAGAAAAAATAAAATAATAAAGACAAATAAAAAAAAAAAAAATAACAACAATCCCGCGAATGAAAAAAATACACAAAAGACCGAAAAGGGAGACTAAATTATACGACGTTTTATTCAAAAGCCCCAAAGGGAAAGGGAGCCAATATATAAAAGATGAGGGGGGGACGGGGACAGCTGCTAGAAATAAAATAATAAAAATAATAATAATAAAAATAAAAGAAACTAGAGATAGTTTTGAAAGTAGTAGAAAAGTAGAAAGTATAGTAGTAGCAGTATATGTAGTAGTAGTAGTAGTATAGAAAGTATATAGTAGATATAGCATAGTAGCAGTAGTAGCTAGTGTAGTAGTACTCGAAAATAAATTTACGGATCCCTTCCTTTCTGGGGTTCGTGTAAGTGGGTTTATTGTCCAAGACGCGTCATAAGTTTGTCTCACATGTGCGGGTTATTTGTAAAAAAAAATAAAATTTTCAAATGAGCCAAAAAATAAAAATTATAAATTGGTGTGAGAGAAGTAATTAAAAAAATGCATTAAGATGGATGCATTAACAACAACTCGAAAATTTTTTCTAAATTATAATTGATAAAATAAAAAGGTCATCCCAAGAAAACGACAAGCAAGACTGGGACCATAACTTGTAAAATTTTTTGGTCTGCTAACTATGGACAGAGGGGTTTTTATAGAGCTCTGTACCCACTGTGCTGTTGAGGTGTGATTTGCAAAGTGCCCCCGGATAGAACTTGGGGAAATATTCTTGTATAAAAAACGTTTGATTTTTTATATTTATGAAAGGAAATTTATTTTTAGCCTTTTAATGAACAATTTACTTAAATCTTCAAAAGCACTAATACGAAGATCTTTTGAAGTTACGAGGCACCTCCAGGGGCTGCTGTAAGGGCTACATTTTATCGGGGGTTAAGGGGGAAGCTCTAAGTGCGCCTTTAGAAATTATCGCATAAATTGGGGGGCAACGGGGGGGCATTAAAGGGATAACTGTTTCCTCTATCGGGCAGGGGGAAAAGCGACCTTCCAAAATATACCTATTTACAAGGAAATCAACTGTAGGAACTGAATAATATCGTAACCAACTGAGTACAAATGTTTTCTAAAAGAATCCTAGTTCTGGGATCAAAAAATTTCTTAAATATGTAAAATTTTTTTTATATAGAATCACAACCAAATAAAATATTTCAACGAAAAAACAAAGACTCAATAATCATTCATATTTATTTTTAAGAAGTTGCCAGTAAGGGTTTTAAAAGAATTTTTTTCCTTAAATTTTTAAAAACAACTTCAAAATTTTGGTCTTTTCAAATTTTCCCTCGTCTCGGCAAAAAGGGGTTTTGGGACTAAAAGCCGGTTTAATAATTTTTTACTAAGAAATCAATCCTTTTAATTTTAAAATCTTTATTATTTTAATTTTAAAGTTTTTGAATACAAGTTTTTGTTTTCCTTTTTACACAATATATTTAAATTTTGTATGACAATAGTTTTACTTTAAGGAAATTTTAAATTTTGAATTTACATTATTAATTAAAAATATTAATATAAATATAAATATATATATATATATATAATATAATATATATATAATATAAATATATATATATATATTTTTAAAATATATATATGCAAAACAACCACTCTGAAAAAATAGAGAAATTCCAGCGCTTTCGTACTACTCACATTATAAAGGAACAGAAAGAAAAGCACCCAAAGGGAAGGTATATAAGGGGCTGGCAAAACCCACCACAAAATTTGACCCCCAAAAAGGTTTAAAAACACCTGACGCGCGCCGGCCCAAATTTGGGACAGTCCTTTGCACAACCACCAACAAACTATTCTACCCAAAAAAAATTTTAAAATTATTATTTGTCCAGTGTATTATTAAATTTCTTCCCAAATTCTTTTAAATATAAAGGGATCTAATTTATATAAACCAAAGAAATATTCAATTTTTCAAAACTGCTTTTTTATAAAAAAGATACAATTTTTTTCCTGTCGACCCTGGACTTGCTTGATATACTTTTTCAAATTTTTGAAAAAAATTGATGGGTTAAAATCCTTACAAAGAATAAATAGAGCATTGAATCTTTTCCGTTTAATGCATATTTATTGTTTTTAATCTTCGAGATTTTTACCATTTTACCGTAATAAACTTTTTCGCAAATTTTACAAGGAACTATAGAACAACCATCAGCTTTTTTGGGGGGAAATTTTTTATCAAAAGTTTTTTTAAGATCAAAATTTTTGAAAACAACTTTAATATTAAAATCTTTAAAAAGAGAAGGGATATCAACCAAGTTTTTATGGGAAAAGGGGGAACCAAAAATATTTTTTGTTGAAAAAGGGTGGTTGTCCCTTTTTGGATTTTAAAAATATTTCTAGCAACTTTAAAAAATTTATCAATTACATTTCTTTAGTATTTTAAATCATTACCTATTTTATAAATTTGGATATTTTTTCCCCATCTAAAAACTCAGGACTACAAATTTTGTAAAACTCTCAAAAACATTTATGAAAAACAGACAGTTTTTATTCGTAAAACTCTCAAAAAACATTGATGAAAACACATTTTACTCATCTTTTTGCGAAAAATAATAGTGGACAAAAACAGTTATTTGAGGTTTTCCCGCAAATTTTTTAAATTTTAATTTATTTTTACCCTTTTAAAAATTTAAAAAATCGAAAAGGCAATGAGTTTTTTTTCTTCAAACTCGACATAAAAATTTTTTAAAAAAGGGCTTGCATTTAATTTTCCAAGGAAAAAGTGTATATCTACATTTTTTGGGGATAAACACAAAAAATCATCAACAACTAACCTTTAGCTCTATTTTTTTTTTTTTTTTTTTATTTAAAAAAAACAATAACATCATACATTGTGCAATTTAGGGTTTCTAAACAAAGAAACGGATCCATTAAAATAATAAAAAAAACAACTTACATTCCTTATCCCAGCACAAACTTAACAAAAGAAAAACACTTCAACTGTAAATGCTTAATTCCCCTTCCAAAGTGCCCCAACCAGCACAAAAACAACATAAAGAACTAAAAACAGCCCACACTGAACAACAGGGGGGTTTTTTATATCCAAAAATCAGCCAGTATCTTATAACACAAAAAGTTAAAAATCCTAAGAAGTCCCCACTATTTTTCATTATAATGAAACTTATAAAAAAAGACATTCTCATTAATCCAATTCGTTGCACACTCATTAAAATTTTTAATTTAAAATTTATACACAAAGACATAATACTAAACAAACCCCAAAAATTTCAATAAATAAAGGTACAAAATACCTTCCACCCTTACCCCCAGAGAAACTAAAAACACTATTAAAAAAACAAAGATCACCTCAGTTTCATAGCACATTATTATCAGTGTGTTAACATGCTTTTGAGAGTTCCCGGTTTTTAACTGACAAAGATCATTTACCTTATTAAAACTATACATCAATGACCTCTTGTCTTTCCACACATGGGTTTAAAATAAAACATTTTACACACAAAAAACTCTCCAAATTTTACCACATCTGACATGTCCAACCCCTCCCATACAACTCTCATGACAATCCACCCCATTTACATATCCTTTATTAGGGGCAAACTCGCTCAGAAAAGGGAAAAAGGTCCCCCTTAGTACTTAAGTACCAAATTACGATCCCCTTACCGTTAATTTTTATATGCCTCCGGGGAAAGCGTTGCCCACCTGTTACCATAAATGAGTTTATTTCTGCAACCGTGCGATAAAACCTCCGCAATAGCCCCTTACCCTAATCCCCCCACCTTTTTCCTTCAAGCCCCCGGAATAAAACAAAAACTGTCACAAGTCAAATGGCTCTCTTTACAACCTCAACACCCCCTTAAACCCTAAAGTTAGGGCAACGCAGGATCTCTACATTGCCCCCACCCATTACATTTAAACCTAGCCAGCCACACCCCTACCGCCCCAACCCCTACAAAAATATACGGCATGAAAACTGTTTTCCCATTCCTCAAATGTTCGCATTTCCTTCCTTTACCCAAAACCCTCACACACAAAGCCTGCTTTGACCTAAAATCCCCATTACAACCTATAAATAACTCCCTTAACCCTAGGCATTAATCTAAGTTTCTGGAAATCATGCCAAATCGACCCCAAACATACAAAGGGTATACCGCCCCCCCCTTGCATCACTTCTGGGTTTTCCCACTCATCCTCTAACCTTCCCACCTTGAGCTTTTTACCTCACCTATTTTCTAACAACCCTTTTGCATATTCTCACATTCCCTCAAGTCCCTTTTCCCCCCCACCCAAAGTCGTACACCCTCATTACCCTCCCAACCCCACCCCTTTTACCCCCCCCCCCCTTACGTACTTTTTTTTTAAAAATACATGCTTTCCCTCGGCCCTACATCAAAAGCCCTATCCCCCCGGCGAAAATTCGTCATAACCACCTCTTTCTTGCCATGCTCGTCCAAAACCCCCTTATAACGAACACCCTTCTCTGATCTCCTTTTTCTCCTGTTCCCGTAAAAGGGTAACACCACTGCCACTTTTCCCCACTTTACTATAAACCAAAGAATTTTTTATTTTTGCCCCCTTTGCATTAAGGTAACATCCTTGCCTTAGGTTCCTAACCGTTGTACAACTTTCTCTCCCCCCAATTCTGAATTCCTCCGTCACCTCTTGCTCACTGCCAATAATAAACCCACAAATTTTTAGCGTTTAACAAAACCCATCCAAACTCCACCCCCATTCCTACCCCCACCCAACTCCATCTCTTAAATTTGATTTGCCCTGTTGACACGCATCCCGACCCTCTCCAAAAAAACCCCATTACCTCTCCACCTTTTTGCAAACCTTCGCACATTATCATATTTTGTTCATCTACATAACCAACACCTCTTTGGGGGGGGCCCCGACCCCTCCTCCTGTAACGTTTTTGCTTCCTCAAATTCCATAAAACGGGGGTTGCATACATGCAAAAAGAATTTTTAGACAAGGGCACCCCTTTTCTCAAACCTTTTTCCATTTCAACACGCTACCCAACCTACATTTAAATTTTCAACCTGAATCGAGCTTTTGCTACAAGGTCTTCACCCATTTTACTATTCCCCCCCCAAAACCCATAACCTTAAAGTGTCAACCATTACTCTCTATTTCCAAAACCCTCTAAGCATTCCCCCAATCAACCCCCAAAAATTCCACCCCCTTACAACCCTGCAAAAATTCCCAAAACGACTATGCCACCCTCATACTACACCCGGAATTCCCAACTGAAACCCCTTTACCAACCCCCTATACCTTCTTCATCCTGTTCCTAAAATCCGCAAAAACTTAACCGTACAATTAAAAATATGGCCCTGTACGTGCTCATTTCTCCCCCCCGCTTTTTTTTTTTACAAGCACGACCCACCCTCCCTTGTGACGTCCCAATTTCCCTTCCCTTTAGCTACAATTCAATATCTAAAACCAAACAAACATTTAGGTTCCCAATGCACTCTGTAAAAATCATTTGAAAGCCCATCAATTCCCGGGGCTTTCCCCTTTTCTAAATTGAACACGCCTCTTTCACTTCTTCCATACTTTTTTATTCCCTCCAATCCCCCTCGTCCTCCCCACCTTTCCCCCCAAACCTTCACCCCTCCTCTTTTTTTTAACTATCTCCAAAATACCTTTTTCCCCCTTTCCTTTTAAACCAATATCCGCATAATTTCTATCCCCTCAGTTGTCACCCAAAATTTGCCCCTTATAAAACCTTCCAAATCGTCACAACCTCTAAAAGTATTATAGTGGACTCCTTTTGTCTAATGCGAAAACTTCTTAACCACACTACCCACGGTTTATCTCCCCCTAGCACGGCATCCCTCCCGCCCCTTACCCTTAATTTTATCAAATCTTTATTATGTATGTCCCTTAGTCCCCCCTCTTACCCCGATATTTCTTCAAAAGACTTCCCTCATCTCTTGCGTAACACCATTTAGCTGCTGTTCCAAAAAAATTCGTAAACCGTACCTCCACCTCGCCTCCCCTTTCCCTTTATATTTTTAAAAAACCCGCATAAAACCCGGGTTTAGCCCCATTTTCCCACCCAACCAAATACTCCCCCACCCCTCCCTTGCCCTCCACAATTGTCCCCACCGTCTCAAACTCTGCGTTCACCACCTCACTCCTCACCAACCTCGCATTTTAAATTTCCCGAAACTTGAATAACCTTTACCACTCCCTCCCCAACCAGTTCCAAAAACCCAAAAAAAGCCCAATGACCAAAACCCCCTGTCCACTGTTTTTTTTCCCCCCCTACCCTAACTGCCTCCGTTTTTATAAATCCTACTAACCTCGCTGAATAATTTCTCCTAACAAAAGTGTAATCCACCTCCCAACCCCCCCTCCCCCCACGTCCCCACCCCACATCCTGTAAAAACATTGCGTAACGACCCTAAACACAACCCGCCCCCCTTGGCTCCACGTCCCCCCCCCCCCACTTTCCATCCCCCCCCCCTTTTTTGTCCCCTTTCCAAAACCCCCTCCCCTCCCCCTTTTCAAATTCCCCCCCCAATCCCCTAAAAAACCATCTCCCCCCCCCCCCCCCCCCCTCCCCCCCCCCTTCCCCCCCTTTAAAACAAAGGGTTTTTCCTTACAGACTATCCCCCTTTTAAAAATAACAAAACCCCCTTACAAAATTTTTAACCCTTTTAATGCCAAAAACCATTTAAAAATTTTTTCTTTATAAAAATCACCCTTATATCTCTCCCAAAAAAACCATTCCTCCAACTCTTCCTTCCCCCTTCAATCCAATTTTACTTTTTAAGAAACGGAATTTTTAAAAAATTTTGTTTTACCCCTTTTCCCTTCAAACCACCTAATCCGTCCTCTTTTCCCCCTTTCTTACAGTTGGTTATTTTAAAATACCCCTTTTTTTAAATCCCTAAAACCTTCCCTTCTTACCCCCCTTTTCCCTCTTTCCCCTTAGACAAAACATCCCCCCCCTTCTTTCCCAAAATTTTTCCCTTTTTTGTCCTGGGTAAGAACACGTCCATCTCAACGTTTCCCCAGTTCTCTTACGAAACTCCCCTCCCCCACACCTCTCACCTTCTTTTCTGCCCCATGACCTCTGCCAAACGTTTGCACATTTAAAAATATGCACACAATTCCTAACCCCTACTTGCTGCAAAAGTTGCCTGCACCAGGGGGGGGAAAACCCCCTTTATCCACCTGTCCCCCTTCAACGTCATGCAAAAAGGGAAATAAAACTTCCTCCGCAAGCCACCTGTTGGCCCGTACCCTCCCACAGACGGATGTCGTCTGTTTCCCCTTTTCAACTGATAGTGTTACACTTTTTTCCATAGTCGCCTCAGCCCCCGTCCACTTCGTCACCCATCGGCAAGGAATCGTTTTGGCCTTACTCCTTCCTCCGACACCCCAGAGCATTCCTCTATTAAGATCCTGGGTTTCCCGTTCCCTCCGTCCGCTTTTTATACATTGGGCCGCCATATGTTCAAAAGAAAACCCCATAATCTGCAAGTCTTTCGCTCCCTGATAGTACACTAGCCTCGTTCGGAAACCTCCAAAATACGTATGATGGAATTTACTTTTCCCCAAATTCCCTTTTCAGCTAAATGAACCTTTAGGTAGCCCCCCAAAAAGGTCCATTTTTCCCCAAACCCCCCCACTGCTGATGGATTTTTCCATAGCTGCTAAAACCGACCGTCACAAATCAAAGCTCCGTCGCCTCAAAAGGCACTTTCGTACTTTTACCCCCGTCACATAGCTGGACACATCTGTAAGCAGACTTCCCCCATAGTGTTCACTGCCAGCCTCTTCTCTTATATTTTTTGACTATGCTTGTGTAAGTCCTGCGTCTTTAAACTTGATGAAAATTTTCGACAACCTTTTCTGCTACTCCAAAATTCTTTGGTCGGGATTCCATATACCTCACTGATGATGGCATGCAGTAACACTGCATGGTTGTTCCTGTAACTGCCACGCACCAATTCCCCAAACAGTGCTCACCCGCTCCCAAAGCGATCCGCCATGTTGTATGACAAAACAGGAAAACGCGCATAAACCCTTGTATCAGGACCATGCCCCAGCCTGTCCGCCGGCAAAATAGCGATGCGAAAAATGATTTTAGCCCATTAGGGAGGATTGTGTTAAGGAATCTTGTTTCAAAAAATTCCATGTATGTTTCAAGAAAAGGGGAAAGAGGATTTCCTTCCATACCCAAAATTTGATGTAAACTTATCATTAAATACAAAATTTTGCATTTAAAAATGCAAAGTTTAATAAGTTTTAAAGATAGTAGGAACTGGGAAGGTAAACATAATTAACGATTCTTTTAAAAGAAAAATTAAAAAAATCTTAAAGGAAAATTTCTAAAAAAGAAGTAACATCAAAAAATAACCATGTTTAAAAAACATTTTAAGTCTCAAGGAGCTTAATTTATCAAATAAGTCTAGTAGTTTTTAACATTAAAGTTTGAAATTTTGCCAACAATAGGGCTCAAAATACAAAAAGCCCTTTGATAATTTTTATAAACTGATCCTATGGAGCTAAAATTGGGCTGACTGGAAATTTTTGTTTTTGTGGGTTTTTATTATCCATACAGTAAGGGAAAAAAATGGATTAGTGGAAGTAAAATTTTTTGACTAATTCATCTTTGCCTTTCATTTGAATTTTATTGTTTTTTTGAAATTGCGTTAACGGTTTTTAGGTGATTTTTCCCAAGTTAGAATAGGTTTTTTAGTATCATCTAAGAGGTTTTTTCATTTTTTCTTGGGAATCATTTCTTCATAATTACTATTTATTTATTTTTTCTGCTTTAGAAGGCGCCAATTTTTATCGTTTTTAAGTGATCAAAGCTTAAAGAATCTTTGAGGGCAATTGGGAAAGTTTGGTTTTAACATAGAGCTATATACCATTTCCCTTTTCTAATTTAATTTCATCAAGGGCAAATCAGAAAATTTTTTTAAAGTTAAAAAGGGTTTTGCAATTTTAACATTATTAAGTTTTTTTTAAATTGCAAAAAATTAAAACCAAAACCTAAGACATTTTTTATTTTTGTCTAAAATTTCTCTGATAAGTTAATTACAAAATTTTATTACACTTTGTCCAATCACATTTTTAAATTTAAAAAGTCTAATTTTCTTTGTAGTTGTTTTTTTTATTCATTACAAATTCTTTGAGTTTTAATACAATGACCAACATCTGTGTTTCCATCTGATGGAAGGCCTGATTAAAAAAATATTTTTTGTTTCTCAATATTCTGAATGCTTCCTTCTCCTGTATTTTAGTTATTTCAATATGTTTCTGAAGAATAATTCTCATAAAATCATCAAAAGGACGATCTCTCATGTCAAGGAGTCTATTGGGTAAAAGAGATTTGGGCAGAACTTGTTCATTTAAACAATTATTTAAAAAATTAAGTCGAATTTTTAACTTGTGGGACTTGATCAGTGCAGAAGAAAACTGTGAAACATAAGATATGTGATTAGGAAAGCTTATCGAGAACATACTGAAAAGTCGTGTGGTATCCATTAATGCAATAAGATCACAGTAAACAGGTGATTTCAGAATATGCAAAACAACCACTCTGAAAGAATAGAGAAATTCCAAGCGCATTCGTGACTACTTATTCAACTAAAAATATGTTGGTTTTCCCTTACCATGAAAACTTGGTTGATATGCCTTCTCTTCTTAAGACTTTTAATATTAAAGTTGTATTCAAAAATCTTGATACAGTAAAAAAACTTTTGATAAAGAATTCCCCCCAAAATGCTGATGGATGTGTCTATAAGATTCCTTGTAAAATTTGCGATAAAGTTTATTACGGTCAAACTGGTAAAAATCTCGAAGATTAAAACAACATAAATATAGCATTAGAACTGGACAAGATTCCAATGTTCTATTTATTCATGTAAGAGATTTTAACCATCCAATTGATTTTCAAAAAGTTGAGAAAGTAGTATCAAGCAAGTCCATGGTCGACAGGAATATAATTGAATCTTGTTTCATAAAAAGCAGTTTTGACAATAATATGAATATTTCCTTTGGTTTATATAAATTAGATCCATTTATATTTAATAGAATTTGGGAAGAATTTAATAATACACTGGACAAATAATAATTTTAAAATTTTTCTTGGGTAGAATAGTTTGTTGGTGGTTGTGCAAAGGACCTGTCCAATTGGACCGGCGCGCGTCAGGTGTTTAACCGCTGTGGGATATGATAGTGAGGTGTTAGCCAGACCCCTTATATACCTTCCTTGGATGCTTTACTTTCATAGTTCCTTGATAATGTGAGTAGTCACGAAAGCGCTTGGAATTTCTCTATTCTTTCAGAGTGGTTGTTTTGCATATTCTGAAATCACCTGTTTACTGTGATCTTATTGCATATATATATATATATATATATATATATATATATATATATATATATATATATATATATATATATATATATATATATATATATATTATAATAGTGCCAAATATGTAAAACTGGCCAATTAGCAAGAACTCATTTAAAATTAAGTCCTTTCTAAAATTTTCTCCTATACGTTTAAAGATATATTTTTTTTTATTAATTTTAATGTAATTTTTTTTAATTTTGCTCCAAAAGAATCTTAGGAAACTTACCTAACCTTATTATAACAAGAGCAATTTATTTTACCCTAACCCAACTAAATATATTTTAGATTTGTTTACAGTAATTTAATACTAAACAAACACAGTGAAATATATTTTTTTCGTTAGGTTCAGAATGATTTTGTCGAAATTATTGCATTCACAAATTTTCGCTTGTCCTATATGGCAAGATGAACGTTGCTATTTAAGCCAAGATAGCAAGTTCTGCCTATTCGGCACGACATATATATATATTTCAGTCATATGGAAATATCACATTAACGATGAAGACTAATCTTTTAACACTTTACAATATGAGTCTTTACAAACATCGAAGTCTTTACCTCAACAAGACAACTGCATAAATTTAAAAACACCTCTGAATTTTGTCATTAGGAAGATAGATACCAAGATTTTGTCTGAAAGACATATATCTCTAAAGATTGCTCGAGTGCCCGAGAATGTGAATAAATCAGTCTTCTGTACAATACTGAGTGAACTAGCAGCCTACTCTTAACTCTAATTCTCAAGAAAATTCAAACTGAGTGAATCTAAGGGAGAACAAATATATGATCGGTGTTTTGACCCCTGAATGGGTCACAATGTATATAATGTATATTACCTTTACATATAATTTTATATTGCTTATATTTGCGATAATAACTAAATCGTAAATATATTGCCTTATATTATTATTTTACTTAGTTACTTTTGTTAGGTAGGATGTAACATTTATATATATTCAGTGCTCAAAATTCAAGTCTTGATTGTCTAACTACTGTAATTATCGCTCGTTGCTCGTTTCCCTGCCGGCAAATACAATAATGTATAAGAGTATAAAATTAAAACCATACTAGATATTACAAAACCTCTAGTACACAATCCCGGTACATTTTAAGAACACCATAGATCATGGCCATATTACAACCATATACATAACCCACAACCATATACATAACCTACAAACCCTCCTTTTATAATAATCATTATTGCCAGTGCAGACACAGCTGACACTTCTACCCCCCCCCCCCGTATGTACAGTCCCCGTTCTAAATAACATACATTGAATTATCCTAATGAATGGTCATACCCTGACCTCATTAAAACCTAAAAGTTGGTAGTGCATGAACAAGACACAAAAACACAAATTTACAGACTAAAACAGATATGAAACATTACATTCCTATACACATACACTGTAATAAGTAGAAGAATATACACCACCAATATGATATCAAATATTAATGTTAACCATGAATTACAAACATTCAAAACATTGCATATCGTGAAGTTCACACTCAAAATGCAAGATAATACACCACATGCCACATTAGCGGTACAATACTAGGCTATGTAAATTATTTAAAGAACCCAAGACTAGAACATGAATAAGTATTATCCAAAAGGTTCATCATGATTTTAGTAACTTAACAACTCCAAACTCCTTATAACACCTAACACGCCACATACAAACTTACCAATAACGTAACATACATTCCACAAGACTATACTTTCGCTGTGCCTTCTAGCACGTGCCTAACTAGTATTACTTACAAATATAGATACAAAAATTTTAATCTAGAGAACTAATCCTTATCCACACACGTTTACATAATAGGAAATTACTTTAAATCTGATGCAGGAACGCGTAACAAAAATGCAAAAATAACTCAGTTCTTCAAGGAACATAGTGAAAGGAATATCCTCTCAAGAAAAGTTTAAAATTCAATTGCTTGACCAGTACAAGCGAAACATAATACGCTACCAAAGGAAAATATACATATTATATAATTTATATATTTAAACTGCCATTTACACCTTCCCCATCAAGGGAACTAAGCTAAACTAATCTTTCACAACCTCTCATCTAGACCCACACGAGTACCTCCAATCACACCCAATCACCCATCATTGCGCACCCAAGGAGGTGAGCCCGTTGAATACCCATGAACCCCCCCTTCCTTTTACCACCCTACTCACCCCGGTAGTTAAAACCCCTTATAACGCCAATAAATTCCCTATTGTTAGGCCTCTATAACCCTCGGAAAAAACCTCATCCCACCTTTTCCCAAAAATGTCTCTATCGCGACACAAGGTTCGATAAAATGTCGCTGCCAAAGTCCTTCTCAGCACATCCCCACCCTCCTTCCCCCTCATACCCCACAAAACATATATGTAGTCCACGATTACATATGTTAAACCCCTTACCACACCCTCATCCACACCACTCATATCAAGACTCAACGCTCGCAATACCGACACACCTTGACCCCCCACCCTCACCACAACCTGATTCATCCATACCCTGATGCACTCCAAACCTTCACAAAAATAGACAACATGATATGCAGTCTCTTCCCCACTGCATCTGCCACACCCCCCACCCTCGATAACCCTCCTATCTCGGAGCATCGCTCCCGATGGCAAAATCCCATGCAGGAAACGATACATAACCTCACGTGGCCTAGGTCGTATCCTTAATTTACTAAATCTTCGCCATATTACATCCCATGCATACATGGGGTAGATCCCTTCAACCGGCGCCACTACATTTCTCTCTAACAATTTACATAAAGATCCCACCTTTACTTTTCCCGGTTCCCTGGCTAACACTAAAGCACGTAACACTGTTTCACATTCCTTCATTTCCGCCCCTCCATACCATTTCCTCAGGTGAGCATGTACCTTATCTAGCTGCCCCCCCCCCTCCATGCACCTGCACTTATCACTTCCCTCTTAATAAAACACATTTCACGCGCTTTCTCAAGTCCAACAAACCTAACCCTCCCCTACATACCGGCAATGTCACTACCTCCCTTCGCAACCAGTTGCACCCTGAGCCCCACAAAAATTTGAACACCATTCTAAGAATACTCGTGATCGCTGTTCCTGTTAACGGCATCACTGCCGAAACAAACCAGACTTTACTATATAGTAATACATTGATGACGATTGCACGTTGCCTAAGGGTTAAATGGTGCGGTCGCAGCATTCCCAAACGTCACTGCACCTGTTCCACCATCCTATTCGAATTGCTAATCCTTGCAGCACTCAGGTCACCCTCATAAACGACACCACAGATTTTCAGACTCCTGGTTCTCCGCTGCACAACATCACATCCCCAATCTAATCTCCCTGCCCACTCTCCCAACCCCATTATCATTGACTTTTCCAGATTTACCTTCATCCCAGTAGCTCTCCCAAAACTGTGTACAACTTCCTCCAAAAGTCCTAACCGTGTCTCCTCACTCACCAAAATAGTTGTATCATCAACATAGCCCACCAAACCAGGCCAAGGCTTCTGCTCACCATCCCCATCCCCTGTCCTTAGACGATCCTCCACCATCCTATAAAAGGGATCCTGAACACATGCAAACAAAAGTTGTGATAATGGACATCCCTGCCGAAGACCTCGCTCCATGGTGACTCCCTCCCCCACACACCCATTGATTTGCACCCTTACCTTCGCGTTTGAGTACAACGTATCCACCCACCCCACTATTTCTTCACCAAACCCCTGTCGTAGGAGAATATCCCTCAAAGCCTTTCTTTCCACCCTGTCATAAGCCCCTTGCCAATCCAACGCCACCAACGCCCCTCTTCCCCTTTCCATGTCCTCCAGGAACCCCTTTATGATCCCGTGGCCCTCGCCCATTGACCTACCAGGCAACCCAAACTGAGACTCAAACACGACCCTCCCCACAACACATTTAAGCCGATTCCCAAGAATTTTCGCGAACAATTTATAATCAGCACAAAGCAACGAAATGGCTCGGTAATCCCGAAGGGTACTCTGCTGTTTACCCTTCGGGACCAACACCACCACCGCCGTTGCCTGTGATTCTCCCATCTTACCTCCTTCCTTCATGGTATTCATTAACTCTACTAGGAAACCCCTAAGCAGATCCCAGTGCTGTACATAAAATTCGCTTGGTAAACCATCGATCCCAGGTGCCTTTCCCTTCCTCATGTCCATAAGGGCTCTCCATATTTCCTCCTCCTCAATGACCCCACCCAGTGCCTCCCGATCACTCCTCCCCAGTTTGCATGGCACATACTCACATACCTGCCCAAGAACCTCTCCATCTACCCCACTACTTTTCCCATATTCCTCAAACCATCTATCTGCATATGCACTCATCCCCGTGGTTTCCCGTAATACCTGTCCCTCTCTAAACCCCCCCACCAAAGAAATGACTTGCAATCCCGGTATTGTAGTCGTTCGCTGTCGTACCTTCTGTCCTCGCAGCACACAAGCCGATGGCTTGTCGCCCCATAGTACTTCGTCCAACCCCGCCTGTATACGTACCGCTGCAAAACGCTCTTCTTGTAAATCCCTTATCCTGCCCTTCAACATGTGTATATCCTCCACTGGGTACACCCCGGCCACAGCTCCCCCCTTGTAACAATCCCGTAATCAAGATTCTAAATAATTTGACAAACCATACCACAATTGATTTATGCGTTTACCCTCCCTCACATAAAATTGACGTATTCTTACTTTAGCCACACTATCCCACCATCCTACCACATCCTCCTCAGTCCTTCTGTCTGCCCAGAGCTGTTCCCAAAATACTGCAAAACCTTCCAATCCCTCCCTATCCCTCAAAACCATCGTGTTCAGTTTCCAATAACTTCCCTGCCTACGAGCCAAAGCATCCCACCCCACCTCCACTAATACCGCCCTATGATCAGAAGACACCATCTCAATAGTTTTAAAAGACTCTACCAAAACCCTCTGAGATAAATATAACCTGTCCAAACGAGCCGCATATCCCATTCTTATAAACGTATGTTCCACCTCCCACAGACCTCCCCCGAAAGCATCACGTAACTGAAGGTCTCTAAGCAGGCCTCCCAAGACAGAAGAAAAATATCCCGCTCCTCTGGGTTCCACGTCTGCCCTCTTAACTACACAATTCCAATCCCCCCCCCCACAATCGCCACCGACGGTAACGTGCGTAGGTAGTACACGAGCTCCTCACGCACAAAATCCATCTTCACTTTCACGTCACTTTCTGCTGGGGCATACACACACACAAACGCCACTCTCTCTCCCATCCACCATCCTTCCACACGTAATACTCTCCCCCCTCCCCCCCCTCTTTCCTGTGCAATACAAACGGGCTCGCCTCCCTGATCAACACACCCACTCCTCCTTTTAAGCGCTCAGACGGCAACACATAAGCCTGATACCCAGGCACCTCTAATTCACAACCAAGCTTAAAATTGTGCTCCTGCACAAAAGCTACGTCAATCTTGTACCTATTCAAAAACATCCTGAAGCACTCACGTTTAACACCATCACACAGACCATTAATATTTATTGTTACACACCTGAGGCCGGCTTAAAGTTTCCCTCCCCGCCTCATGTCATGACTCTTCCCTTTCAAACCATTTCCCTGGGCTTTGCCTTTGCCACAAACTCCACCCTCCTTCCCAACCATCCCCCCCCCTTCTGTTGTGGCCCTCTCGGAGAGTCACTCTGAGCACCATAACCCCATGTCTTTTTTCCTGGCCTTTGCGCCGGCGTCAGAACATCGTCCGAATCTGACGCTGCTGCCCTTTTCCTTGTAGCTCCTTCAGTTTCCATATCTGAGTCCTGGGAGCCAGCACAATGGACTTCCACCTCTACCACCCTTAATCCGCCTCCATGTCCTTCCATGGCACTTACACTGTCCATCACAGGTGCCACCTGATCCTCCCCCCTCCCGCACACACCTTCTGCCCTGATCCCAGGTTCCTGCTCACTGTGACTCTCCACCTCCGTAGACTCTAACATAGCCTGTATCACCGTCTCCAACTCCTCCTCAATAGCTTTCACTTCTGCGCCCACCTGCCCCTCTTCACTTGGCAGCTGTACTGTTGATGGGCCAGGTGATTCATGGATCTCCACTTCTTCTGATTCCACAAGAGGAGCCATCACCTCTTCACTCCACAAGCGACCACGCCCTCCTCCTTGCCTCCGTTCTTCCTCAGGCATCGGTTTCTCATGAACAGGTGCTGCGCCCCTTGCCGGCCCAGGAGCCATATTCCGCTTGCCACAGTCTGCCGCCATATGGTCAAATTCGCCACACAGTCGGCATGTACGCCTCTGCCCAGCATACGCTACCATTACCTGGGTTCTAAACTCCTCGAGATATACATACGAGGGTATAGGATGCCTTAGCGTCATCTTGAGATTGAAAGAACCCTCAGGATAACCTGTGTAAGCTCCTTTTACCCATTTACCAGGTTGGGCCAGATGTACAGTGCCATAACGTTCGAAAACATTGCGTATATCCACTTCTTCAGCCTCAAAAGGCACGTTTCGGAGCTTAACCCACGAATAATGTCGTGATACATCCGTCAACTTGACCCTCACTGCCGGTGTTACGTTAATGCTGACATCTTGATAACGATCCACCAACGCCTCGTATACTTGAGCAGTTAGCACCTTCACGAATATTCTATACACACCGTTCAGTGCCACTCCATACAAATCCTCGTCTCTGATGCCGTATGTCTCTCTCACAATTTTGGGCAATAACACATCAACTGACGTAGGCGTTAAAGCCCCACTAATAAGCTCAATGCCCACAGTATTCACCCTTCTGCGCACACCTGGCGCCATGTTGTTGACTGAGTAGCTCGTCTGGGAAAACAGTAGAGGGGTGCAAAGCACGACCGCACTCTACCTCATCCAGGCAGCGAATGTCTCTGGAGTTACACATGTTTAGAGTTATTAAGGTATAGATGATTCAATACAGAGGTCATGCAAATAAGTGGTAATAAAAGTGGTAAATGAATACACATATTAATTTCACAAATTTTTATTTGTTACATATTTCAATACAAAAGATACATAATACATCAAAAAGATACATTTTCTCTAGTACACACATTTTTACAGCTTTATCACAACAGTTTATGTACAACACAGCGAGGAATTATTTAGTCTCCTGTGTTTAGATGCTGGAATATCAGGGTGTCCATCAGGGTGTCCATCAGGGTGTCCATCAGGGTGTCCATCAGGGTGTCCATCAGGGTGTCCATAAGTCAAGGAATGTTTGGTGTTCAAGTGATACCTTTTATCAACAAAGGCCGACAATCCTTTCTTTTTTATCTTTACATATCTCTCTTATGACATTACTAATAGACTTACACTTCAATAGTTCTTTATAAACTTTTCCGGAAACATTCTTATACCACCATGAGTTAACAATGGCCTGAAATGTCTCTACTGACATTACTTGTTCTTCCAGTGATCTTCACAGAATACATTTTTGCTTTTAGAGCAACCAACTCATTAATATTATAACTCATTTTAGATTTCAATTCTCCTAACTCACCTTTCCTACTGTTATCATATAATGGATGATCATGACTCAAATTTGAAAGTTCATATATTCTACCAACAGTTTACTGTTCAATTCGAGGAATCGGTATCACTGTACAATAGTCTTATATCTCCATAATGCTATTTTAAGACTTTATACCAAAAATAATACAATAATAATAATACGAAATAAACAGGTTGATTACCAGTTAATTTCGGTTTGGTGAATATGCAAATCCCTTTGCCTTGGATCAAATACTTAATATTTTTTAAAAAGGGTCACTGACAGCTCTAGTAATTGTTTTCTCATCCTTTATATATTTATAAGTCTCACCATATTTTGTGATATTAAGTAATTATTTACCGTAAATGACATTGTTAGTCAGCTTAATCTTGATGGAGCATTGTGTAGCAGTTTGTTATTCAATATTAGTTCTAATGAAGGGCTCTAATGTTTTTGCCTGATTATATTCATATACCGCATGAACCTTTTCTGTCTCCAACCCAAGAACCATTAAAAGATGAAGTAATTCCAACCTCACTAGATAATGTTTCTGTGGAAGATGGGCAGCCACTAATTTCGTATTAAATTTGGGTATCTTTCTACTTTCATTTTTCAAAACAGACTCAGAATAAGGAGATAACATGTCTTCTGATATATTCATGTGTGATAATATCAAGGGAAGTTCACTGTACGTCTAGCTATCTCAGGATTCACTGGTTTGGTGTCACATTCAATACAATAATAACCTTTATCCCCCTCACATGATACGTTAGTTAAACACAAATCAAGGAATCAAATCTTTTCTTCATTCGATAATTTTCTTGTACCATTGTGCGGTAGAGCATCAACCATAACACTGGTATACAATGAATTAAAGTCATGATATACAATATGAGTACCCATCCCACTCTATCAAAACTGGGGTTAATTAAGAATTTATCAGTCTTGGTATATTGTTTGAGTCTCCCTTTGAGATCAGATGATATAATTCATGGGAATGTACATATCATGATTTCTACTTTTGTTTTGTAACAACAACAACATCATAATGAAAGAGGGTAAACTGATATTAATTACTAACGTCTAAATTATAATATTTTAAAGTGTTTTACGCCACTCCAGAAGATATCAGCTAACAATCCCAATCTGTCTTGAGAAACAACTTCAAGTAATCACGTAAAGTCTTGTATTTCCCCCAAATGGACAACTTTCACAACATGGTCATAATTTCCTGGCTATTGTGAATGTTTCTCAATGAATTAAAAATTTCCTCTTGGGCAACTTTGTTTCCCGGTATTCTTTTTAAAAAACTGTCAATATAGTCATAACAAAGCACCTGTTTTCCTTTGCTAATAAGAGTATTCACTTCCTTAGGTGTATCCTGGATGATTTCATATACCTGCCTTGATATGCTGTTCTGCTAAACTGAAATAGTTTACATTTAACAAACTCATAGAATCCTCAATCTAACAACAACTATGTCTACTCTTACATGAATATATGTGTTTGTTTCGAATGCATCCTCAATTTCTTATTTATTCAGTGTCAAGTCTTTTAAATTACCTCTAATCATAGGACATGTTATGACTAAACATTGATAGCCTATCTCTCTTGTCTTTACATTGCAGATTGCCAAGGAACACAATATGCTCCGATGCAATTATGAAATTGTGTCCTGTTGATCATGGTGGCGATACTTGGATTTTGCATCTAGGAAGGTTACACTGCATAAATTACACGTGTTTTGCGAATCAAATCGCCACTTAATCTTTCCCATTTATATCGATATCATAATCCTTCAGCTCATTTTCCCACTTCATTTATACAATTGACATTTTAAAACAAAGTGGCGGCAGTGTCCTCCCCTCGTAACCTTTACAGAAATCACAGTTTCCTCCCCGATCCAAATATTACGTTACAATAAGCAATGACTATATGTCGTGTTTCAATTTTGACTGCCGGGGATGTCGATCAAGAGAATCTTTCTAATTCATAAATCATTTATACATATATTTTAGCTAGAATGTGCATACTATAATTTTTAAAAATTAGAGAGTTGATTCTTGTGGTGGGAATACGAGGGTTTGGTTGTCTTACATCCATCTTCGTTTATAAACAACTCCTCTGTGTATGCAACTTCATTAAAAACAACTATGACAGTATTTCTTAACATAACCTTGTTTATTCATTATAGTTCTTGAAGTACCATCAAAAATCTTAATCATCAATAATTTGCCATGATATGATTCTAAATTCCTTAATCACCCTTATGGCACCTGGCCACATAAAAATCCCAGCCTTACCCTGTCTAACGCTGATAAAACATATAATAAACCTCTATTTTTTCTTTTCCAATAATGCTAACTTGTCACAGTAATGGGATTCATACTATAGAAGTTTTTGCATGGTGAAGGGACATCATCCCCAACTATTCACAAGCTTGGATATATCAACACAAATTCTTGTCCATTTTGTGACAATTATTGTGGAAACAGCGCGCTGTTCACACTCCCATTCATCTATTCTGGATCGAAAAATATATTGTATTACCTCTCTAACTTCTTCGGGTATCCATATATGAACCTCGAGTTGTACTCTGAACTCAAATTATTCAATATGATACTATATCACCCCGATCCTTCCCTATCTTGTAATTTGTCTTATTTTTTCTAATATGCGTCCCACTGTAGCGATCAAAAGACTTCTGAAATTTTCTCTTCACTTACAATCTCAGTTTTTTTTTATTCGCCGGTATTCTCTCTCGGCCCGGGTCTTTTCCAAGAGTGGTGACGCGGCCTGTCTCCCTATCTGGGGAATTTACATACTGACCATTTTGTTCCTCACCTGATATGTTTTGCTCAGGTTCTTAATAACTCAATTGGATGAATTTCTGAGTGACACGCTATATACATGTAAGAACATCCCCAAATGCCTCTCATTTACTGAGAGGATAGGAATATTTCTGCACTGTATTGGTCTTACCTCTAAAATTTTTTATATACGTCACATGTTTCTGGGTACTAAGCTTCCTGGGTTGAGGATTGATCCGACTTGCGTGGCGATGCTCCTCAGGTCTCATCACACCCCTCAAATTGTGCGTGGGTTCCTCCTCGGAGTTGCGAGGCACTGTGGTAGAAGCATTGATCTCCACAGACTATTGTGGTACCGCAGTCACTGTGGTGAGAAACATTACTCTACAGACTGGTGTAGGTACGCAGTCCTCTGTGGTGAGAACCATTACTCTCCAGATATGTGTGGTACCGCAGTCAGATTCATTAATGGTCTTTTTTTTTCAGTGTAGTATTAGCTTTCATATCATTTTTGCGAGGGTGAAATACAACTCATTTTCTACGTGGGTAAATATTTTATCGATGTACAATGTCAAGAATATAAACACTAATTTTTATGCACACTATGAAAGTCAGGGAATATAACACTAATTATTTATACAAAGTCTGAAATATATAAACTTACCTTTTTCTATAGCCTTCTCTTCATAATGCATTACTCGATCTAGCTGGGATTGTAATGCCTTTAATTTTCGTTGTGAAATTTCCTCTTGTTGGCATATCGCCACCACTCTTAATAATCATATCGTTCTTGTTAATGATCTCTTCTCTTGATCATGGAGTTCTTGAGTTTCATGTTCATTCTTTCTTAATATCTGTTATGAAGTATTCTCTATTATTTCTCATTCCTTATAAAAACCATCACAATGTTCACAACTTTCACCTGTCACAACTCTCACCACATCCATTTTGTTTCACGCATAACTCCCGACAAGATTAATGTCACTGCAGGTCACAACAAGACACATGTTATACACACTATTGCACCATGTTTACAACCCCCAACAGGTCACATGAAGATAAACAGGTCACAAGTCACACACATACACGCACTATTGCACAATGTGTTAAAACCCCCCCAACAGGTCACATCAATACATCAGATCACAAGTCACCCACTATAGCCCATGTTTACAAACCCCAACAGGTCAATCAAGACACAACAGGTCACAGTCACACACACTATTGCACCAGGTTTTAAAAAAACCCAACAGGTACATACAACTTGTTAACATCTCTCCAATCAGTATACGGAGATGTCTATGCTATGGCAGATAACAGTTTCTACCACACAAAACTATCACTGTAATTCCTGGGCGGTATCCTCAATGTTGAGTTTTGTCAACAATGTGTCAGTTTGTAGTTAAAATGCCTCCAAGAGCGAAAAGCCCTATGATCTCTAGAAGAGGATTGAAGTACATTTCCGAGCCGGCCAAAGTCCATACTCAT
>NW_026474465.1:35000-50000 GCF_026875155.1 Cherax quadricarinatus
TTAGGGGAGTACCACACACACACGAAACCATACAACCACACATAACATACACACACACACACACACAAACACACACACACACACACCCACTCACACACACACACACACACACCACACACACACACAGATAGTTTGAGAAGCGATATAGTGGAGCGGTCCATACATAGCTTAAGAAGAGGTATGATAATGCTCACGGTTCAGGGAGAGTGACCTAGTAGCGACCCAGTGAAGAGCGGGGTCAGGAGCTCGGACCGACCCCTGGGACCTCAACTAGGTGGTTACAAACTAGGTGAGAACACACACACACACACACCACACATACAACACACACACACCACACACCACACACACACACAAACAAAACACCACAAACAAACACACACAACACACACACAACCAAAACCACACCACACACACACACACACACACACACCACACACACACACCCACACAAACAAACACCACCAAGAATGTGGACTATGATAGCAACAAAATGAAGGAGGCAGAGGAGAGGTTTGTTCCAAGCGGAATACAGAAATAATGGGAAGAAAGAAACGAGTCCTTGGTTCACCCAAGGTGTGGGAGGCAAAATCTAGGTGTACTAGAGATGGAAAAAGGTACAGAAGACAGAGAACTCAGGAAAATAAGAAATCAGCCGAAGAAGCCAGCAACGATATTCACAGATAGAAGGGAGGTCTCAGATACAATATGAAAATCAACCTTGCATCAAAAGTAAAGACTGACCGACGCTGTTGTACAGCCACATCAGGAGGAAACAAGTCAAGGGACAGGTAATCAGGACTGAGGAAGGGTACACCCCCCCCCCCCCCCCCCCCCCTATGATGGGAATTCACAAGACGACCAAGAGGTATGTCAGGGCTCAACACAAGATTTAAAGAGTATTTACAGTGGAAACCTGTTAGACTCCAGGAATCAGACAGGGGGGCACACCAGAGTGCTGGATGAGGAGGTACATATAACCAAGGAGGAGGTGAGAAGTGCTAATGCGAAAATTGACACCTCAAAAGGCGCTGGGGACCAGACCACTTCTCTCCATGGGTCCTTAAAGAGGGAGCAGAGATCATTGTGTGAGCCATTTAACAAAGATCTTCACACATCATTTGAAACTGGGGCAACTCCTAGGTTGAAAATGGCAAAATGTAGTCCCCAATCCTTAAAAAGGGAGACAGACATGAGGCCTAAATACAGACCTATATCACTAACGTATAGTATTGCAAGTCATGGAGAAGATTCATAAGGAGGAGAGTGGTGGGGACCCTGGAAAGAAACAAGTGTATAATTGCAAACCAGCACGGTTTCAGGGAAGGAAGATACTGTGTCACAAACTCTAGGAGTTTTATGACAAGGTGACAGAAGTAAGACAAGAGAGAGAGGGGTGGATCGACTGCATATTTTGGACTGCAAGATGCTTCGACACAGTTCTCACAAGAGGTTACTGCAAAAGCTAGAGGATAAGGCACACATAACAGGAAATGCACTGCAATGGATCAGAGATTACCCTGACGGGAGGCCACAACGTGTCATGGTACGGACAGGGTGTCAGAGTGGGCGCCCGTGACAAGCGGGGTTCCACAGGGTCAGTCCTAGGACCTGTAGCTGTTCTTGGTTATGTGGAACCGACCATATCGGATGGGATAGACCTCAGAAGTGTCCTGGTTTGCAGATGATGCGAAGTTAATGAGAAGAATCAAATCGGATGAGGATCAGGCAGGACACAAAGAGGATTGGACAGGCTACAAGCCTGATCCAGCAATTGGTCCTTGAATTTAACCCTACCAAATTGCCAAAGTCATGAGATTGGGGGAAGGGCAAAGAAGGACCGCAGACACAATATAAGTATGTTTAGATGGCCAAAGACTGCAAACCTCACTCAAGGAAAAAGATCTGGGGGTGTGTATAACAACCGAGCATTCTCCTGAGGTCGCACATCAATAAGATACTGCTGCAGCTACGGGCGCCTGGCAAAACCTACGGATAGCGTTCGATACCTCCGTAAGGATTCGTTTAAGACTCTGTTACCATTTTACTTCAGGCCCCATACTGGAGTGTATGCAGCACCAGTTTGGAATACAGACTAGTTCAAGCACGTCAAGAAATTAGAGAAAGTGCAACGGTTTGCAAACAAGCTAGTCCAGAGCTACGGGGATTGTCCTACGAAGAAAGGTGAGGGAATCGGCCTGACGACACTGGATGACAGGAGGGTCAGGGGAGACATGATAACGACATATAAAATACTGCGCGGAATAGACAAGGTGGACAAAGACGGGATGTTCCAGAGAAGGGACACAGACACAAGAGGTCACAATTGGAAGTTGAAGACTCAGATGAATCAAAGGGATGTTAGGAAGTATTTCTTCAGTCATAGAGTAGTCAGGCCGTGGAATAGCCTAGAAAGTGACGCCCCCCCCCCCCCCCCCCCCCCCCCCCCCCCCCCCCCCCCCCCCCCCCCCCCCCCCCCCCCCCCCCACCCCCCCCCCCCCCCCCCCCCCCCCCCCCCCCCCCACCCTAGTGGAGGCGGGAAACCATACATAGTTTTAAGGCGAGGTATGGGGCAGGGAGAGAGAGGACATAGTAGCAATCAGCGAAGAGGCGGGGCCAGGAGCTGTGACTCGACCTTCAAATGCGAGTGAAAGAAATTCAGTGTTTCTTAATGAGTGAAGACGCGTATCCCCTGGAACCACAAATAGGTGAGTACAAATATGTGAGTACAAATAGGTGAGCACACACACACACACACACATACTCAACACACACGCTCGTCAGCCTCTGTCAGTTCTCCCATAAGTGAAACCCTTAACGTCTTTCGGCTGATATATATGAAAAATCAGTAACAATGTTGAGTCA
Organism: Cherax quadricarinatus; assembly: GCF_026875155.1. NCBI lineage: Eukaryota > Metazoa > Arthropoda > Malacostraca > Decapoda > Parastacidae > Cherax > Cherax quadricarinatus. The sequence continues at coordinate 37,866 of NW_026474465.1, forward strand.
GGTCTGGTGGGACACACTTTAACATGTGTTAAGTAGGTGGAAAACTTTAACAATGTTGTTAAAGTCCTGAGTGGACATAAACCCCCCCCTTTAACAATGTTAAGTCCTGGTGGACCACACTTTAACAATGTTGTTAAGTCCAGGTTGAGGACCACAAACATTAACAATGTTGATAGTCTGGTGGACACAAACATTACAATGTTGATATAGTCCTGGTGGACACAACATTAACATGTTGATAAGTCCTGGGTGGTCACAACATTATACAATGTTTGCTAAGTCCTGGTGGACACAACATTAACAAATGTTGTTATGTCACTGGTGGACTCTACATTACAATGTTGATAAAGTCCTGCGTGGACACAACATTAAAAATGTTGTTAAGTCCTGGTGGAACACAACAATTAACTAGTTGTCAGGCCCTGGATGGAACAACATAACAATGTTGTTAAGGTCTGGTGGACACAACTTAACAATGTTGTTAAGTCTGGTGGACACAACATTAACAATGTTGTTAAGTCCTGGGGACACAACATTAACAATGTTGTTAAGTCTGGTGGAACAACAATAACAATGTTGTTAAGATGAGTAAGACATGTTAAAATAGTATACTATAGTATTATTTAGTAATATATTGTAGTAGTGCTATACTAAAGTAGTTCTATATATATTTACCTATACTGTCATATTACTATGCAAAATTATATTAGTATGGGGGATATATTCTACTATAGGATAATATGTACATTAGTATAGTACTACTGTGGTTTAGTATTTATTCTAAAACCACCCATTCATAAAAGGCTCTATTATTCTCTATTATTGATTACGACTGGAGATGAACACTTCTCAAGACCTGGCCATCGATAACCTTAAAATTACTTCTTCAAAGCGAGTGAGTGACTGATATATCATATTTAAGTTATTACAGCTTTGCTGACTGAAGAGATGAGAAGCAGACAAAACTTATCTACTGTGTAGATGTGCAAATATTTTTATTATTTCACAACATCAACAAATTGAATGCATGATAATTGATATTGCAGCGGTCAGAAGAGGAAAATCGAGTTTTTTTATTTATCTTTTATTTAACAGGAATAAAGATTTTTCCCACAATGTACAAACAAATTCGAAAGGTATACAAATACACTTTTGAATTTATTCTCTACAGTCGTCACTGTTTTTTGCAAACTTTTGTGAAAGTTTGAAGCTTCGCCACTGAGAATATTGGAAGTTATTGGCCATTCCAGGATACTGCATGTGTTCAGTAAGTTTTGTCACCAGGGAGCGTGAACTCCACAGTTGTTCTACATGTGGTGGTAGTTATTACAAGTGTTGGAAATAAGACGCCGACTGAATGAAAATTCTGTGGAAGAAAAATAGAGGAAATATATCATTTATGTAACCTCTTAAAAGGTGTCCCTCGAGGATAATAATAACAAAAACGTTAGTAAAGTGTACACTTTCAATCGTCATACTTCTTTATAAACGCTATTTTAATCTTCGCCTTTAGACTCTAGTTTGCTTTTCTACATTCCACCTCACCGTTTCTGTTCACTATGTTCAATTTCTTTCATTTTCACCTGGCAGGGTACTGATGATTGTAGTACTGTCTCTCATCCTTTCATGTTCTAGTCTGAAATCACTGCTATGGACTTGCACACTCTCTTCCTTCCAGTTTTCAGGTTACACTTACCGTGTACTACTGTGTTTCTTAGATGGCTAGAAATTTCTTTGAAGGCGAAGGGATATGCAGCTTTTTAGAGAGAAGCTTGCTTAATTGGATTTGTTATTTTCACATAAGAGTATTATCAATCTACTGACTTTGTTCTTTCACGCTAATTATTTTACTTACTTCTTATTCTTGTTGTAGTGTTTGACTTCCAGCTGTTGAAACAATTGACCTCTGGCATCGCATCGTCATTCGTATTCAAACAGTGGTTGTGTACACCTTTCAGCAATGATAAATGATATCCTTCTATGTTGGATTCTGGTTATTCTGCTGGCATTTGATTCGGAAACTACTCTGCACGTTCCCTTACAAAATCTATTTTATCTCTGCAGGGCATTACGTATCCATAGAAACTTTTATTGGTCAAAGTCTGCGGCAAGCAGGTTCGTAATCAAACCAGAGTACTTTCTTTGATTTCTTTTTCATCTCTGTCGTGTTTTGGGAAAATGTTCTCGCATTACTGCATATCGATCAGTGAAGAGGCGGGTCCAGGACCTGAGTTTTTTTCTCGACCCTGCAACCTCAATAGGGAGTACAAATTGTGAGTCCCACATAGACACAGAAACAGACACACAGACACACTCACAGACACACATACACACACACGACACACTGACACAGGACACAACACACACACCACACACATTACACACATCACACACCACACGAAACACACACTCCACACACACACACACACCACACACACGCCGCAGCAGACACACACCACCCACCCCCCCCCACACACACACACACACACACACACACACCACACACACACACACTCACACACACACAACAACTGAGGTAGTGCAATAACTTCATTTATCGGAAATTAATTGATGTCTGACAAACACTGTCACCCTCTAGTTCATCAATACACATGTATTATATAAGAGTGTGCAATAACTCTAGCACAAGGTACTACATTAAATTTTAGAGCTATCAAGCTTTGATTTACCTATTCTATTTGAGCAATGATAGTTTCACACTGGTTTAGGAAAGACACATAAGCAAACTTAGGAAGTACTAATTAGAAATCGTTTTTCGGTCTTGGGACAAGATCACTTCTTAACAACAGAAGTTAAAAAGGGACAGTATGTATAGGGAAAGAGTTGAAGTGTGGGTAACGCATGGTGACCTGAAAAAGATTGTCATATATGGATGAGGACAGGTCGACAGTTTGTTACGTGACTCTGTGTCGTTAGGTATCTGGCGTTTTGCCTCGCTGAGTACATGTATGCCAATGTTTCAGGTTTTTTTTTTTTTTTTTTTTTTTTTTGTTTCCAGTATGATGTTCTTGGTGTCTGTGACGCAATTAGCGAGGCTTCCAGACATCGTTCTGCGTCTAATGTCTTCTTCGGTGAGGACGACTGTGCTTTATCCCCTAGTTTATCAAAATGTCTCGTAGAGTCCCTGTGGATTCCACACGGGCTACACTTAAGTAGTCTCTGTTGCTGGCGTCTCGATGTTCGTTGAGGCCCGAACAAAATAATTATCCTGTTTCTTATATAAATTTCTTGAGGACAGTATCCACAGAGGATGGTTGTAGACGCCGCTGTGGGAATGATTAGAGGTTTTGGGGCTACGTCTCTAGTGAAGTTTTTGAAGATGACGTGTGCCTGGATAAATCTATATTGCTCATTGGAAGTAGCTTTTGGGTATTCCTGGCAACATCGTCACATGGGAGCACTATGAAACTGTTAAAGGACTTTTCATTGGGGAATTTGTTGAGTAGTTTGCGCCTTGGAATCTGCGAGAACTATCAACAGGATGATGGCTTAAGAGAACCGACATGGGTGTTAATTAGACACATGTGCAACTCTTGGGGTATCTTTTATGAGGAAACGTTTCGCCACACAGTGGGCTTTCATCAGTCCATACAAAGGAGAATCTTGAAGAACAGGAGGAGAATGAGGTAATCAGTTTCCCCCAACCTTGAGTTCTATGTGGTCAGTCCATTCAAGATTGATGGACTGACCACATCGACTCAGGTTGAGGGAATGATATACCTACATTCTACTACTGTTCTTCAAGCTATCTCCTTTGTATGGGACTGATTGAGCCATTGTGTGGCGAAACGTTTCCTCAATAAAGGATACCCATGAGTTGCCACATGTTGTCTTAATTTATAACATCTCATCCAGGAAGCCATAAGTAAATCTCTTTCATTGCGGGTGTAATTGGCACGAACTGAAAGTTGTATAATATAGTCCCGGTTGAAAGGTTTTCTATACACTTTGAAGAGAAGTTTGTTATTGTAGGGAGACCTGCACAGGAGGACGTCGAGCCATCAATAAAGTTTAAACTTCAACTCGGAAAAAGATGGCAAACTTCCTTTCCTCGACTCCTCCTGTGCAGGGCAGCCGAACAGTGACAAACGTTTATTCAATTTGTATAGAAAAACTTACACTTAAGTCGTTCTTAGTCCCTCTCTTATTCACCTCCAGCACTATGTGTGTCCTTACGATGAGCTACTCAAATCGTGTGAAGATCAAACCAGCAGTGGGACAGTAAACGACTCACCCAAACTAGCACTTCCAACTGCCGCTAGGGGTAGCTTACATGTCAAGTTATATGCGATTTTCTCGCTAAATGAGCCTTCATTTGCCTGCAATGAGCTATCGAGGCCGAGAAACTGATCACTACTCTATTGTTGACGGGGATTCCAAGTCATGTCTTTCAGCCCTGTGGGCCAGGAGGGACTGTCTTCCTCAAACGACGTGACAGGCTGATTACTATCAACCCTCGATGAACTCAGGGACTTCAAGAGAAGATCCGAATTCCTGGGCTACTGTGGAACATACCAAAATTCCTAATGCCTTCGTCAATGCTGAGATCCAACTTTACTGAGTGAATTAGGCAGCCCAAGCTCTTGTTGACGGTATGGCCATCTTCTGTTACTATATCAACCCAAGCACATCGCAAGCCGAAAGATTATCAACACATACGGCAATAGCTGGGACGGTTGTTTCTTACCTGCACCTTCCATGGACTGCATTATCATAGGACAAAAAATTCTGGTCGACCTTTGGCTGTGAAAGACACGACTTCAAGGCTTCAAGGCATACTTCACGACGGCTCAATGTAAATGCCTGAATTGCAAGAGCGACCGGCACACTCTTGTTGTCAAGTGCCCCACGAGAAGAAAAATCCTCATGAAAAATAAAGTAGACCAAAAGAGTACATCCACAAAGTCTCCATTATATGCTGCCATCACGAAATACGGAGAACCCCCGCCGCAGATCCTCAAGGCCACTGCCCTCTCCCTTCACCAACAACATAGGTGCTCCTACTAAAGTCTATTACTGTATGATGTATGCCCATATGTACAATATGGCTTCACCTTCAACTCCACCATAAAGAGCCTGAGCTTGCTACCACCTGCAGCTCATAAGACTGCCATCCCCACGAGCCCCTTTGTGGGGCGGGGCAGATGGCAGACCAGAGGTCTAGCTTCTCCCTACGAGCCCCGTGAGGGCGGGGAATGTGGCTAGGCCTAGGGACAGTTGGTCCTAAAGATGAGGGGGTACTTGTACCTCCTCCCATGGGAGACTTAGGTCTCGAGACACTCCCCAGATAGGAAGCCAAGGCCGGGTCACCACTACTTGGAAAAGACCCGGGCCGGGAGAATACCGGCGAATAAAAAAAAAAAAAAAAAAAAAAAACTCCACCATCAATGAAATCTTCACATTCAACAAGCCAAGCTTCATCTCTGATTCTCTACCCTCAGAAGGCATAATATTACGTCAAAGAACATCAACCTCGCAGTCTCTCCAGATGTGATTTCTCCACCAGAGGACGGTACTCACGCGGAACCAACTCCAGCCAGCGACGAGAGACCCACAAATCCTCACCACTAATGTGCCACCTACTACATCCACTACCACTGCCTCCGACCAGCCACCAACTTTACTTCAACTCTGCCAACCTGCTAAAGCAAAAGGAATATCCGAGGAAGAAGACGTTTTCAACAGTCCGGACTATGTCAGCTGGCCAGGTGTAGAGCTCTACACAATTGCCAAGTATAGTACTGCAATGTACTGCAAAGAATTACACGAGCGACTAGAAGATGGAACTTTCAAGTTCACCATCGACTACGAAGGGACTACACACTTCAAGAACTGTTACTGTTGGAAAGGCACCGAAAATTTTATAGCACTCTCAGAAATTTCTCGATGATCTACATCTCAAAACAAAATTCAAATCCATCAAAAATGGGTTCCCCTTCTTACAGCCATAACCATCGACCATTTAATATCGTATGATGTCAGTGGCCTGACAACCCAACAGAAGAAAAGAAGACAATTTAATATGAAGTTGCAGCGTCCCCGCGTCGGGCTGCGGCCCAATGCTGGGACGCAGCCCCAACAGAATTCCTATAGCGTTTGATGCCTCTGATCCTCATGACATTGTCCCTACCACGATGAGGTAATCGTACATGACACGATTAGCAATCAAAACCATATCCACGGGTGTGGTGAGAAACTCCAGACTGACGTTAAACACGTGGGTTCTGCGTTTTGAGAATCATCGATCGCGGGTTCTAACCCCACCATGGTATGGGAAGGTACTTCGTACCTTAGGCGGGACACTTTCCCGCGCCAGGGAGCCAAGGCCGGGGTTCGCCATCTGAAAAGACCGGGCGGGGACAGTGCCGGCGAATCTAAGATGATGTAATTATGGTATTTTTAAAGATGGTTAATGGCACAGTTATGGTGGTGTATAGTGATGGATTGGTGGGGCAGTGTTGATTGTGGTATAATGATCGTTGTGGTATAGTGATGTATTTTTTATGATGATTGTGTAGTGAGGAATTGTGAAGTGTAGTTGTTGTTACAGCGATCATTGGGAAGTGGGTTAGTAGTGGTACAGTGTGAAATGTCTCTACTGACATTATGTTTCTTCCAGTGATCTTCACAGATTACATTTTGCTTTTAGAGCAACCAACTCATTAAAATTATTAACTCATTTTAGATTTCAATATTTATCCTAACTCACCTTTCCTATGTTATCATATAATGGTGATCATTGACTCAAATTTGAAAGTTATATTTTCTTACCGACAGTTTACTGTTCAATTCGAGGAGAATCGGTTTCCTCTGGTACAATAGTCTTATATCTCCATAATGCTATTTTAAGACTTTGTACAAAAATAATACAATTTTAATAATACGAAATCAACAGGTTGATTTACCATTATTTCGGGTTTGGTTGAATATGCAATTCCTTTGCCTTGGATCAAATACTTAATATTTTTAAAAGGGTCACTGATCAGCTCTAGGAATTGTTTTTTATCATCATTTATATATTTATAAGTCTTCACCATATCTTTGTGATATTAAGTAATTTATTGAAGTATTGACATTGTTAGTCCAGCTTCAACTCTTGATGGGCATTGTGTAGGCTGTGGAGCGCTGTTATTCAATATTAGTTCTAATGAAGGGCTCTAATGTTTTTGCCTGATTATATTCATATTACGCATGAACCTTTTGTCTCCAACCCCAGAACCATAAAAGATGAAGTAAATTCCAACCCGCGACTAGGATAATGTTTCTCGTGGAAGATGGCAAGCCACTAAATTTCGTATTAAATTTGGGTATCTTTCTACTTTCATTTTTCAAAACAGACTCAGAATAAGGAGATAAACATGGTCTTCTGTATATTCATGTGTGTAATATCAAGGGAAGTTCACTGTACGTCTAGCTATCTCAGGATCACTGGTTTGGTGGTCACATTCAATACAATAATAACCTTTATCCCCCTCACATGATACGTTAGTTAAACACAAATCATGGAATCCAATCTTTTCTCATTCGGATAATTTTCTTGTACCATTGTGCGGTAGCGCACTCAACCATTAAACTGGTATACAATGAATTAAGTCATGATATACAATATGGAGTACCCAATCCCACTCTATCAAAATCTGGGGTTATTTAAGAATTTATCAGTCTTGGTTTATTGTTTGAGTCTCCATTTGAGATAAGTTGATATATTTCATGGGAATGTACATATCATGATTTCTACTTTTGTTTTGTAACAACAACAACATCATAATGAAAGAGGGTAAACTGATATTAATTACTAACGTCTAAATTATAATATTTTAAAGTGTTTTACGCCACTCCAGAAGATATCAGCTAACAATCCCAATCTGTCTTGAGAAACAACTTCAAGTAATCACGTAAAGTCTTGTATTTCCCCCAAATGGACAACTTTCACAACATGGTCATAATTTCCTGGCTATTGTGAATGTTTCTCAATGAATTAAAAATTTCCTCTTGGGCAACTTTGTTTCCCGGTATTCTTTTTAAAAAACTGTCAATATAGTCATAACAAAGCACCTGTTTTCCTTTGCTAATAAGAGTATTCACTTCCTTAGGTGTATCCTGGATGATTTCATATACCTGCCTTGATATGCTGTTCTGCTAAACTGAAATAGTTTACATTTAACAAACTCATAGAATCCTCAATCTAACAACAACTATGTCTACTCTTACATGAATATATGTGTTTGTTTCGAATGCATCCTCAATTTCTTATTTATTCAGTGTCAAGTCTTTTAAATTACCTCTAATCATAGGACATGTTATGACTAAACATTGATAGCCTATCTCTCTTGTCTTTACATTGCAGATTGCCAAGGAACACAATATGCTCCGATGCAATTATGAAATTGTGTCCTGTTGATCATGGTGGCGATACTTGGATTTTGCATCTAGGAAGGTTACACTGCATAAATTACACGTGTTTTGCGAATCAAATCGCCACTTAATCTTTCCCATTTATATCGATATCATAATCCTTCAGCTCATTTTCCCACTTCATTTATACAATTGACATTTTAAAACAAAGTGGCGGCAGTGTCCTCCCCTCGTAACCTTTACAGAAATCACAGTTTCCTCCCCGATCCAAATATTACGTTACAATAAGCAATGACTATATGTCGTGTTTCAATTTTGACTGCCGGGGATGTCGATCAAGAGAATCTTTCTAATTCATAAATCATTTATACATATATTTTAGCTAGAATGTGCATACTATAATTTTTAAAAATTAGAGAGTTGATTCTTGTGGTGGGAATACGAGGGTTTGGTTGTCTTACATCCATCTTCGTTTATAAACAACTCCTCTGTGTATGCAACTTCATTAAAAACAACTATGACAGTATTTCTTAACATAACCTTGTTTATTCATTATAGTTCTTGAAGTACCATCAAAAATCTTAATCATCAATAATTTGCCATGATATGATTCTAAATTCCTTAATCACCCTTATGGCACCTGGCCACATAAAAATCCCAGCCTTACCCTGTCTAACGCTGATAAAACATATAATAAACCTCTATTTTTTCTTTTCCAATAATGCTAACTTGTCACAGTAATGGGATTCATACTATAGAAGTTTTTGCATGGTGAAGGGACATCATCCCCAACTATTCACAAGCTTGGATATATCAACACAAATTCTTGTCCATTTTGTGACAATTATTGTGGAAACAGCGCGCTGTTCACACTCCCATTCATCTATTCTGGATCGAAAAATATATTGTATTACCTCTCTAACTTCTTCGGGTATCCATATATGAACCTCGAGTTGTACTCTGAACTCAAATTATTCAATATGATACTATATCACCCCGATCCTTCCCTATCTTGTAATTTGTCTTATTTTTTCTAATATGCGTCCCACTGTAGCGATCAAAAGACTTCTGAAATTTTCTCTTCACTTACAATCTCAGTTTTTTTTTATTCGCCGGTATTCTCTCTCGGCCCGGGTCTTTTCCAAGAGTGGTGACGCGGCCTGTCTCCCTATCTGGGGAATTTACATACTGACCATTTTGTTCCTCACCTGATATGTTTTGCTCAGGTTCTTAATAACTCAATTGGATGAATTTCTGAGTGACACGCTATATACATGTAAGAACATCCCCAAATGCCTCTCATTTACTGAGAGGATAGGAATATTTCTGCACTGTATTGGTCTTACCTCTAAAATTTTTTATATACGTCACATGTTTCTGGGTACTAAGCTTCCTGGGTTGAGGATTGATCCGACTTGCGTGGCGATGCTCCTCAGGTCTCATCACACCCCTCAAATTGTGCGTGGGTTCCTCCTCGGAGTTGCGAGGCACTGTGGTAGAAGCATTGATCTCCACAGACTATTGTGGTACCGCAGTCACTGTGGTGAGAAACATTACTCTACAGACTGGTGTAGGTACGCAGTCCTCTGTGGTGAGAACCATTACTCTCCAGATATGTGTGGTACCGCAGTCAGATTCATTAATGGTCTTTTTTTTTCAGTGTAGTATTAGCTTTCATATCATTTTTGCGAGGGTGAAATACAACTCATTTTCTACGTGGGTAAATATTTTATCGATGTACAATGTCAAGAATATAAACACTAATTTTTATGCACACTATGAAAGTCAGGGAATATAACACTAATTATTTATACAAAGTCTGAAATATATAAACTTACCTTTTTCTATAGCCTTCTCTTCATAATGCATTACTCGATCTAGCTGGGATTGTAATGCCTTTAATTTTCGTTGTGAAATTTCCTCTTGTTGGCATATCGCCACCACTCTTAATAATCATATCGTTCTTGTTAATGATCTCTTCTCTTGATCATGGAGTTCTTGAGTTTCATGTTCATTCTTTCTTAATATCTGTTATGAAGTATTCTCTATTATTTCTCATTCCTTATAAAAACCATCACAATGTTCACAACTTTCACCTGTCACAACTCTCACCACATCCATTTTGTTTCACGCATAACTCCCGACAAGATTAATGTCACTGCAGGTCACAACAAGACACATGTTATACACACTATTGCACCATGTTTACAACCCCCAACAGGTCACATGAAGATAAACAGGTCACAAGTCACACACATACACGCACTATTGCACAATGTGTTAAAACCCCCCCAACAGGTCACATCAATACATCAGATCACAAGTCAAAATTTAAAAAAAATTTTTTTGGGGCCTTTTTAAAAAAATTTTAAATTTTACCATCACTTTCCCTTTTAACAGTCAAAATAGATAAAAGATTAAAAAGGTGAGAATTGTTCTTGGAATATATTGTACACCATAAAACTTTTCCTCATATTTAACTGACAAATAGCATAAAAGATTAAAAAAGGTGAGAATTGTTCTTGAATCTATTGAACCAAAAATTGTAACTCTTACACCATAAAACGTTCCTCACTATTTAACAGTCAAATAGCATAAAAGAATTTAAAGGTAAAAATTTTTTCTTGTAACCTATTGATCGAAGTGTTTCCAAATGGATATGAAGAGAATTTCTCTGGTGCTCCCCGAGACCGACCTTGGTCATCCCTACTGCACCGCAACTGTTAACGGACTTGTGAAAGTTGACTTCCTCATTGATTCTGGATCACACCTCTCCGCTATTGACGATAAAATGCCCATGATACTGGGCTTAGTGAATTTATCAACTATAAACAATGTTTTTCAATGTTGTCGATACTCTAAAGAAAACATGCAAGTTCACTGGAACAATAAAACTTTACATCAAGATCTCCAACGCAGTAATGCGCCATGAGTTTCATGTCTCCGACAGAGGCGTAAACGTACTCGGTAGAGACTTTCTAGGACAACACGATGCTGCACTTACCTTGTCTCGGTCAGGATGCCGTCTCCACTTCAACGCGAAAAAGGAAGACGGCAATTTCGACAAGTTTCTCCACTATTCCCCTGCGAAGTCTTTGGTCACAAAACAGAAGCCCTTCTAGACACAGGGCAGTCTATGGTGAGTGTGAACCCTGACTTCGTTAGTCCTGACCAACTTTCTCAGCTGGAACCACAAAAAGTAATCGTTAAGTTTCAGACTTGGACTGGAACATCGTTGAAGAGCTGATTACCCCCCAAACAGACCAGTTCCAATATTGATAAACAATCCCCCGCTGGACAAGTCCCCTGGTACCGACTTTCATAAAGCAATTAATTTCGATGTCAACCTAGGCATTAATTTCCTAAAAGACCAAAATTTTGTTCTTTATTTCAAAAAATGTCTTGCACGTCCTCGTAAGAAACCAAAACGATTGGCAAGACAGAAACAGAAGAAATTGAGGAGTGACTGTGACAGAAAAGTACAGAAAACACCGGTAAATTCGTCATTTTACCAGAGTAACGTGGCTTCAAGAGTATTAGGTGCTGAGTGACGGTCACCGGTAAAATAGCCACAACGCCTCTAACACACACAAACACACACACCACACACACCACAACACACACACACACACACACTCACACACACACACAACAAAAAAAAAAAAAAAAAAAAAAAAAAAAAAAAAAAAAAAAAAAAAAAAAAAAAAAAAAAAAAAAAAAAAAAAAAAAAAAAGGAACTCTGAGCAGCCACCTCCACGT
>NW_026474465.1:55000-56982 GCF_026875155.1 Cherax quadricarinatus
TGCAAGACACATGAGGTCAACGACATCATTTAAGAGAACCTTGCTACAGCGGATGCCCTGCCGAGAGGGAGCCCGATCCCTTGCAGCAAACAATACCCACAACCCAGAAACCGCCCCGACGGGATCAAACCCTCTATCCTTGGAAGAATGGGGAAGCTCTTAGCATGGGACTATACCTGTGTGTCCACACTGGGTGACACCTATATCCATCACAGTGTGGGGCGACAGGGAGGAGCTGCTGACCACAGGGAGGAGTACAAGACGGCAAGTACAGGACATTAGCCAACAGTATCAATTTGTCCCAGTGGGATCAGAGACCTTGGGATCATGGGGGAAAAAAATGCCACACGTTTCCTTAAAGAATTGGGTTCCAGACTCATCGACAACCACCAGGGACCCCAAAGGGGAGCCACTTTCATGTTCCAGGCCTCAGCGTCGCCATCCAGAGGGAAATGCTTGCTGCATACTTGGCCACGTCCAGCCCCGGAGGAGCTGGAGGAAATTCATCATCTTTGATACATTGTGCCATTGTATTCATGTTTATGTTTTTTTCTGTAAATGTATTTTTTTTTAATAAATGTTCACATAGAATAAAAAATATATAGGGGTGGTAGGAGAAGAAAAATATTCAAAAAAGCTCCGGGGAGAACCTTGAGTTTTCTCTGAGGTACGTTTTTTTGTCTTCTCTGAGGATGAGGGGCCCCATTCCAGCTATAGAGGTGGTACTTCCCTATAATATATATATATATATATATATATTATATATATATATATATATATATATTTATATATATATATATATATATATATATATATATGATAGCAGATGAACAAGGAGGCTTTAGGAAAGGTAGGGGGTGTGTGGACCCCGGTGTTTACAGTGAAGCATATAAGTGAACAGTATTTAGATAAGGCTAAAGAGGTCTTTGAGGCATTTATTTGGGTTTGGAAAGGCTATGACAGGGTGGATAGGGGGCCCAAAGTGGCAGATGTTGCAGGTGTATGGTGTAGGAGGTAGGTTACTGAAAGCAGTGATGAGTTTTTACGAGGATAGTGAGGCTCAAGTTAAGTATGTAGGAAAGAGGGAAATTATTTCCCAGTAAAAGTAGGGCCCTTTGACAAGGATGTGTGATGTCACCGTGGTTGTTTAATATATTTATAGATGGGGGTTTTAAGAGAAGTAAATGGGGAGGGGCTTTGGGAAGAGGCGGGGGAGTTAAAAGATAAAGAACCACACATAAAGTGGGAGTTGTCACAGTTGCTCTTTGCTGATGCTCTGTGCTCTTGGGAGATTCTGAAGAGAAGTTGCAGAGATTGGTGGATGAATTTGGTAGGGTGTGCAAAAGAAGAAAAATGAAAGTGAATGCAGGAAAAAGTAGGTTTGAGGATAACAAAAAGATTAGGTGATTTAAAGATTTGGGTATCAGATTGGAGGGAGAGAGTATGGAGGAGGTGAATGTATTCAGATATTTGGGAGTGGACGTGTCAGCGGATGGGTCTATGAAAAATGAGGTGAATCATAGAATTGATGAGGGGAAAAGGGGGAGTGGTGCACTTAGGAGTCTGTGGAGACAAAAAAACTTTGTCCCCTTTGGGGGCAAAGAGGGGAATGTATGAGAGTATTTTTTACCAAAAGCTCTTATATGGGAGTGAAGCATGGGTGATGAATGTTGCAGCGAGGAGAAGGCTGGAAGGCAGTGAAATTTTCATGTCTGAGGGCAATGTGTGGTGTGAATATAATGCAGAGAATTCGTAGTTTGGAAGTTAGGAGGAGGTGCGGGATTACCAAAACTGTTGTCCAGAGGGCTGAGGAAGGGGTTTTTGAGGTGGTTCGGACATGTGGAGAGAATGGAGCGAAACAGAATAACTTCAAGAGTGTATCAGTCTGTAGTAGAAGGAAGGCGGGGTAGGGGGGGCCTAGGGAAAAGGGTTTGGGGAGGGGTAAAGGAGGGTTTTTTGTGCGAGGGCTTTGGGCTGGGTCA
>NW_026474466.1:0-10340 GCF_026875155.1 Cherax quadricarinatus
TGTGGGGGGTAGTCACGCCCTACCCTCCTTTGGGTGGACACCCCAACCCATCCTGTGGGCGGTAGTCCCCCCCTTTTCCCATGCTGGGGTGGAAGTAAACCCCATTCCCTTCCTGGGTTTGGTAACACCATCCCCATCCTGTGGGTGGTGTCACGCCATACCCATCCTGTAGGTGGTAGTCACCCCATCTCTCCTTGGGTGGTAGTCACGCCTTACCCTCCTGTGGGTTACTCACCCCATCCCATCCCCTCCGTGGGCGGTAGTCACACCATACCCACCTGTGGGTGGGTCCCCCCACCCCTTCCCTTTGGGGGGTAGTCACACCAAAACCCCACCTGGGGGTGGTAGTCACGCCTCCCCACCCTGGGGGTGGTATCACCCCTCCCCCTCCTGTGGGGGGTAGTCACACCAACCCCCCTGGGGGTGGTAGTCCCTCCCCATCTTGGGAGGTAGTAAACCCCAACCCCACCCCTGTGGGGCTGCAGACCCCATCCCCATTTTTTTAGGCGGTTGCGAAAGATTCGGGGTAAAATGGGTCCGGGACTTGGCCTCAAATTTTTGTAGGAGAAAGGGTTTTAAAAGGGGCTAAATCTGTAAGTAATTTTTTTTACTTTTATCGGGCTACAATATGAACAAATTATAGGAAATGGGAATTCAACGTCTAACCGGTCAAAATATTAATTTTTGGGTCAAATAACACACACACACACACACACAACCCCCCACACAAAATAGGTGAGTACACACACACAACACACACCACACACACACACACACACACCCACACACACACACACGAGCATACTGCCACGAAACTGCACACGATCGACTGCGTTTTTTGGGATGCAAGAAGGTTTTCGACACATTTCCCCAAAGGGGTTCTGAAAAAGCCGAGGCCAGGCAAAACATAACAGGAAAGGCACTGCATGGATCGAGAATATCTGACAGGGAGGACAACGATCATGGTACGGACGGGGTGTCGGGGGGCCCCGTGAAAGGGGGGTTCCACAGGGGTCATCCTGGCCGTGCGTTCTTTTTTTCGTAAACGACATAAGGGAAAGGGGATAGACTAAAGTGTCCTTTTTTGCAGACATGTGAAGTTAAGAGAAGATCGAATGGGACGAGGTCAGGCAGGACTACAAAGAGACTGGACAGGTACAAGCCTGGTCAGAAACTGGCCCCTTGAATTTAACCCTGCCAAATGCAAAGCTGAAGATTGGGGAGGGCAAAAAACCGCAGACACAAATTTTTTAGATGGCCAAAGCTGAAAACCCCCATCAAGGAAAAGATCGGGGGGTGAGTATACACCGAGCATTCCCTGAGGGGGCACATCAATCAGTAACTGCTGCGTACGGGCGCCTGGGAAACCACGGAGCGTTCCGTATCAGTAAGGATTTGTTTTTTAAAACTCGTACACCTCTAGTAGGCCCAATGGAGTATGCAGCACCGTTTGGAATCCACCCCATAAGCACGTCAAAAAATTAGAGAAAGGCAAAGGTTTGCAACAAGACTAGTCCCGAGCTAGGGATTGTCCCATGAAAAAAGGTTTAGGGGAAAACGGCCCGCGACATGGAGGCCAGGAGGGTCAGGGGGGACATGTAACGACTATAAAAACGGCGGAATAGCGAGGTGGAAAAGCGGGATGTTTCCCGAGAGGGGCACAGCACAAAAGGTCACAATTGGAGTTTAAGATCAGATAATCAAAAAGGGGGGTTAGGAAGTATTTTTCAGTCATAATTATTTAGGCCATGAATACCTAAAGTGATTGGGGGGGCAGGAAACCCTACAAAGTTTTAAGGCGAGGTTTGATAGAGCTCGGGGCAAAGGGGGAAAAGAAGACCCAGTAGCAATCAGCGAAAAGGGGGGCCCGGAGCTGTGACTCGACCCCCCGCAACCCCCAAATAGGTGAGCACACACACAGTACTGCACACAACCCACACATAGGTAAGGGGGGATGGAGGGAAGCCAGCGACAGTACAAGAAAGACTTTGCACGAAAGTCAAGTTGACCCAAAAAATGCTGTAAGCCCCTTAGGAGGAAGACAACAGTCAAAGACCAGGTGATAAGGCTGAGGAAAGAATGAGGGAAAATACAAGAAACGATCAAGAAGTATATGAGGATAAAAAGGATTTAAAAGGAAATTTTACAGTGGAGAGGGAAGGCCTCTGGGGGACGAACAAGGGGAAACCAGCAAGGAATATAAAAAGTGCTCGATGCGTTCATAAAAATGAGGAGGGGGGGGGACGAAATGCAAAGGGGCATCGATACCTCAAAGGAAATGGGACCGGAAGCACCCCCCGTGGGTCCTTAGAGAGGGGGGTATTGCTGTGTGTGCCATTTTACCAAATCTTCATAATCCCTGGAAATGGGCAACTCCTGGGTATGGAAGAGGGAAATGTAGCCCCCTTTTTTTAAAAAAAGGAGCAGAAAAAGCACTAAACTATAGACCTGGTCACTGACGTGTATAGTTGCAATTTTGGGAAAAAGTTATCAGGAAGAGGGGTGGGCACCGGGAAGGGAAAAAGAGAAAAACCCCAAACCCAGCTGGTTCAGGAAGGCAAACCCTGTGTCAAAAACCTTCGGGGTTTTTTTGATAAGTAACAAAGAAACACGAGAGACAGGAGTGGGCTGTTTGCATCTTTTGGGGAGCAAGAAGGCCTTTGAACGGGTTCCTCAAAAGAGTTATGAAAAGTAGGGGTCAGGCACATATAACAGAAGGGCCCTGCATTGGATCAGATAATACCGAAGGGGGGCAAATTGAGTTGGTACGTGATGAAGTATCACATGGGGAACCCGTGGCGAGCGGGGGCCCACGGGGGGCATCCCAGGGTCATGCTATTCTTTTTATATGTGAAGAGTTAGACTCAAGTATCCCTTTTGAAAATGGTTAACCAGCTAATGTTAAAGAAAAATAGGGGGAACTTTTGCTTTATAAAACTATTTCCCTAACAGCCACCCGCAGGGGAGGTCTTGAGAACTTTCGCTTTTAGTCCCTTTTGGCTTAGCGTTCTTTTTTTTTATAATAATAATAATTGAGAAAACTGTCGCAATGGGTTTGGGAAAGGTGTATTAAAAAAAATTCCCCCAGGGGGGTTTTATGTCAGCATATTTCTTCACTGATTGCTGACTGGAAAAATTTCTTTATTTTTTGGGATCAAAAAGGTTGCCCTCACCCGGGGGTTTATGGGAAGTTACTAAATTTGTAAATTCGTATCAACTGCCAGCAATCGTACTCATACATCTTAGTACACTTACCTGGGGTTTTGTACGACCCATAGTTACACCTAGAATCGATGACTTTATTGAAGGGAAAAGTTCCCTTTAAAAATGTCGCACTGCACTCTGTTAGATCGCAACACTCGTTGTTACACTGTTCATCAAGATTTGTTCATTTATTCACAATCTGTTTACTAGAGAAGCTGATCACACTTCTCTGTAAGTGTTTATTGTGTTTTGTGAGACACTTTGTTCACACTAATGCATGGATTAGTGTTCTTTGTTGGTTATCCTGGTGTCAGTGGGACTCCCAATAGGGTGAAAAGTAATCTGACCTCACAGCCTCCTACGCCGCTGCAATGCCCCTAGCCCATAAAGGAAAAGCTGACCTAGTATTTTTTGCTTCCTTGCCAAACTTCCACTATAAAGCAAAGCAGAATGTTTGAATCTTGCTGTCTTAACATAGACAACAATGTACGCTATCTTTACCATGGCAACAAGGTGGGAGCAGGATTTTCCTTAATTGTCCTGCTAAGGTAAGAGATGGACTGTCTTTTATTAAACTACACTTTGCAACACTGGTTTCTTGCAAGGAGCGTCGGTCGCTTGACCACGTCACATACTCGTACTGTAAACAAGATGCTTGCCCTTTCTGAGAGGGCTGGGCCCCTCAGGGCTGAAAAGACTGAAAGGGGCTGAAGGGGGCTGATACTCCCCTCCTGGAGAAAATTTCTCCACACTAGGGGACGACAGAGGTTCGCTGCAGGTGAGTTATTCATCACTTAACATTAATTTGATTTTCTCACTCGCCACCACTGCTGCTTGTCTTTTCTGAACAGCTTTAGTCTGTGTGGTTTCTGGAGAATCACTAATTTTATTTTCAACACTGTGTAAATCTAACAGCACTAGTTTATTTATTGTCCACTTATTCACTACATCTTTGCTCAAAACATCAACTGTCCTGATGATTCCATTTGCATCAGGATATATGGTCACAATTTTTCCCAGTGGCCATTGAGACCTCGGACCATCATTGTCGATAATCACTATGTCATCAGTTCTTAAGGACTTATGGTTTTCAGGAACACCAGCTCCATAGAAGTGTTCTCTCAATGAGGTGAGATAGTCTTCTCGCCAAATTTTCTCCCAACGTTCAATCACTTCATTAAGGTGATTGAACTTACGTCTGAGTTCTTCAGGCTCGAAATAAGTAGGATCCTCTATGATTTCTTTATCATTCATGGGAGGAACAGGCTCGAGCCTTCTGCAGTGGAGCAAATGAGATGGACTTAACACTTCTAAATTGTCCAGATCATCGGTAACATAAGTTAGAAGTCTGTTCTTGACTCTATTTTCTATTTCAGTCACTACTTTACGGAATTCTTCTAAGTCAATTATCTGACGATGAAGGGTCTTCCTTAAACAACGTTTTACAATACCGATCATTCTTTCATAAAATCCGCCGTGCCATGGAGGTTTAGGAGGAATGTATCTCCAATGACAACTGCGTTGATTCAGCATCTGTTGTACTGCTGGCTGATCAAAGACCTTGCTTATATAAGCAGCACCAGCAACAAAATTCGTTGCATTGTCTGAAATCATCAGTCTGGGACATGCTCTTCTGGCTGCAAACCTTCTGAATAATTTGATAAAGGTTTCAGCAGACATGTCAGTGGCTACTTCTAGATGTACTGCTCTAGTCGTAGCACAAGTGAACAAACAGATGTACACCTTGATGGGAACTTTGTCAACTGTTTTGGTTAAAATTATTGGTCCAGTGTAATCTACAGCTGTCACCTCAAATGGAGTGATATGACAAAATCTTTCAGAGGGATATGGAGGTGGACCTGGATACTGACATTCTCGCATATCGTAGTGACGACAAGTAATACAGTCCCTTATTTGTCTTTTCACACTTTGTCGACCTTGAGGTATCCAGTAGGATTGTCGTATATGACAAAGTGTGTCAGCTACCCCACCACGTAACACGTTACTGTAGGCGTTTTGCACAATCAATTTTGTTAGCCAATGATTCTTGGGGATCGATATGGGATGTATGGCTTATTTAGGTAGTGAAGAATTATGAATTCTTCCTCGACATCTTATAATCTTTTCTGAGTCGAGATAAAGTCCTAAAGAATTAATCATATCAGGTTTCTTTGAGGTTTTTATCTTGTTTTCCAGAAATTTTATTTTTTTGTAGAGAAAAATCTTTCTGTTTAGTTCCCCCCAGTATTTAATGGATTCAAGATTTCATAATTAGGTTTTTTTCCCTTTTAATGAATTTTAAAAGCCAAGAGCTGAAACTCTTAAATTTACCCAAAAGGTATTAGATCCATCAATACATTTCTTTTGTGTCTGCAGTATTTTACACACCTTATTTTGATTTTTCAAGAAACTGTTTTTTGGCATAGTGAGCTTCTTGCTGAGGCCATTTTTTTCATTAAGAGCCAGTTGGGCCCGTGGAGCCATAATTATTTCCAAAATTTCTTGATGGGACCCCTGCAACAGTCGCTGGATTTTTTTTTTGGGAAAGGACTTAGAGAAAGGATAATCTCCGCATCTCTTTATTTTTGTACTCGTTCTTACATAGACCAACTTACCTTATTATTTCTTAACCACTGGAGAACTGCTTAAATTATCAACCCAGACACTTTTTTTAAATAGAAAAGGATCAAGTCTTTTGTTGAATAGACAGTAAATTTGTACCCAAAAGGTGCGCCCGTTCCAATTGGGGTACGTTCTGCCCTTCAAGGGTGCTACCCGGGCCTTTTAAAGTAATTAGTTCTTCCTTCAGCATTACTCATGTAATAAGCGCCATAACTCTGGTTGAGCATCACAAAAAAAGTAATGTAAACTTTTTCCCCTTGACCATTTGTCGGGGAAATTAACTTATAAGTTTTTAAACTCCCGGATATTTCTTTCCCATGCTTGACTCTTTTTCTAAGACAAGTCTCACCCCAACCCAATTTTGATTTTCCATGCATCTGCATAACATTTTACCTTTTAGGGTAATTGGTGGACGAGCCCTAGGGGATCAAAACTTTTGTGATACCTCTACATAAACACGTTTAAGGAGTGACGCATTTTTTAATTTTTATCCTTTTGAGTTCAAAGTATTTTCCTGTGTGTTCCAATTAATCCCCGCATTTTGTTCAATCAGAATTTTCACTTCGGGGAAATCTTCCTTGAAAGTTCCCTTTAATTGCTTGAATTAGTATTCCACATCCTTAAGGATATTTGCTTCTTTCATCCCTTGTTACTTCTCTTAAAAGGGATTTAAATCCTCCTTTTTTTTTCCGTACCTTGAAGATTGTCCACATAAAATTTTCTTTAAGTTTTTTTAAAGGGGGCTTCTGATTTCTTCAAATGTGTATTAGAGTAGCTTCTAGTAAGAATGGAGAGGATTTTTGCACCAATAAATGATTTGAAACGATAAGTTTTCACGGGGACTTTGAGGATCATGTGGATTTTCAGGCCAAAGAATCGAGTAAATCTCTATTATTTCTTGTAGTCCTACCTTAAGAAAGCCTTGGAAATATCACCGTGTAGGCTAGGGGTTTTGCGAAATTTCTAAGCACCTCCAAGCTCCAGTTAGTGAGGTCCGCACAACAGTCTTAATTCTCATCTTTATTTGCACGTGCGCCAATTGAACAACCGTAGTGAGTGGTTTCAGAATCTTTTCTGACTCCGGTGGGGGGAATAATGAACTTCTGTCTCAATTTAAATCTTCGACTATTTCCCCAAATGTTTATTGTCCAACTTTTTGTATGATATTTCATAACAGTCGTAGCTCGGATTCTTCCGTATTTTGCTTTCATTTGCCCAAAGCCATCGATAATTGCTGGAATTGGTGGTTTTAATTTCCATGGAAACCAAAACCCAATACGTCCATCTTTAATTTACATGTCCAAATATTGGTTATAACTGAACCCTTGGGGCGGGTTTATTTACATCAACCCCTATCGCACTAAATCCCAAAAATTATCAACTGGTTCATTCATTTCTTCCCAGTAATGAAAATTTTTGCTGGGGTACATGATCACTTTATTTTCGAAACTTACTTTTTCCCACTGAAAAACAAATCCTTCCCCACTTTGAAGGGAAGGGGCCCATTTTCAGTGGCCTCCTCTTTTTTCAACAATAACATCTTTTTTACTTACAAATTTTTTGCACAAACATATAATAAACACTTCCAATGTTTAAAAATAAATTTGGACAATATTTCCGTCTGTATGTCAGGACGGGCTAACTTGACCTTATTTCTTTCAGTGCTGCAACGTTTCTTTTAATCCCGGATCTGCCAACTTGGGCAAATCTCTACTCCCAAGCTTCTCTGCTTTTTCCTGTTTCCAAACCCAAACAGTGTTCTGGCTAGGTCATATGTTGTTTACCAAATTTTGGGGGAAAAAAAAACCTGTATCCAACCGTACTTTGGCAAAGGGGTGTTTATTCAGTTTTTGCAACACTGTTTTCTTAGAAAGGGCCTTTGTGAGCCTTTACAAAAAAGTGTTAGACATTGATTTGTAATTTATTTGATAACTCAGCTTGACTATTGGAAAGCGTTGCTTTAAACTATCTCTCATATTTAATACTGTTGCTTGTGACTTCCTGATTCGTGAAGTTTTCTGCTGTTTAGCAAAAGTATTTTGGGGATAATGCGGATCATACCCCTTGCATTTAAAACACTTTTTCAGGAGCATTTACCTCCCTTGGGGTTTACCCAAACATTTGATGCACTTTCAGCGTAACACGTTGTTTACGTCCCCATTGATGTGTTGACTACAATACTGTGCCCCCAAGTTTCCGCAAAGACACATTTTTGGGGGACGTTTATGTTGACAGTCTGTTTTTTGCTGTTGTATTTACAGCTTGATAAATGCCTATGTGGGAATTTTCCATTTGGGTTTAGTGGGAGTAGTTAACTCTTTTTAACTAGTTGAAGGGTTTTTTACCAGGGATTTGGGATTTTTCTTGCTCGTTGCTTTCAAGCAAAACTATTTTTTTGTAAAACCCTTTCTAATTTCTTCACAAGTGAAATAGCGTTTATTGAACTAAAATTTAATCGTTCAATAGTTTGTGGGACAAAATTATTCTGAAAATACCATGATAAACCAACCACATTTGCCTTTGTCATTTTAGCACCTAGAACTGAGTATTGTCTAATGTGATTCTAAATGCCTGTAAGTCTGAAAAACAATGTTTGGGGGCTTCAAAACTTGATATTTAAACTGCATGTCAAAATCGGCCTTGTCGCATCAAAGAATTGTCTGCTAGACACGTAAGGGTATTTGAAATTCCTTTAACCACCGGAAATGACTTAATCATTCATTGGGTTCTCCCTCACAAGACAATTAAGATAATTGCTTTTCAATTCATCTATGCCCTTTTTGTGAATTTAATATGGATTGAAAACCCCTAATGAAATTTTTTCATAATTAGACCTTGGAAAAATAAAGGTAGCAAGGTGGCAAACTTGGTAAAAGGGGCACTTGTTGCTCATTTTTGATGCAAAAATGTTTACCACTAGTTACAGGGAGGGCTCGTGACAAGTTTTTGTGGATATTGCCTGACTCCTTCCACCTTTAAATTTTTGATTACAAATGTATCCAAAAAATTTTTAATTTCACCTCAGATGGATCTGATTTTAAGAAACTTATTTTTTATAATTTTTTTAGTCTGAATTAATTTTTTTTCAGACGTTGTGTAAGTAATTCAAATTTTACCCCACGATCATCAAAAATCTATTTTTGTATCTTTAAATTAATCCTATACAGACGAAATTAAAATTTTCTAATTTTGTAATTTAGTTGTAAAGACTGAAAAATGAGTTTTTTAAAAAGCCATTTTAATGGATACGAAAAATTCTAACACCACACTTTTGTTTTAAAAAAAAACTGTCGCTATAAACAGCTTATTTTTTGTTAGCTTTTCCAATAATCGAGTCAGATACTGCTGACCCACAAGCTTAAAACCCAGGGGCAATGACCATGAAGGGTACAAGGTACAAGGCTGGGTTTATGGGTTGTCAGCCGACCACGGGGATTAACGAAATAAAGATGTTATACACTTCACACTATACACATAAAGTCCTGTAAAACGTAAAACACACGTGATATTTTTTACACATATATAAAAGCACTGTTAAAATATTAAAGAAAGCTTACAATTTAAAAAAAATTTCCTTTTAAAATTAAAATTATGTCTAAAGAAACAAACACAATCTCTTCCCTTTTTTTCCGTCTAAAAACTAGGTATATACACCCCGACAAAAATGAACATCATTGGATTTCTGCTGCGTCAGTGTTTTTTCCACGGGGCATAGTGCCGGGGGGCCATTCCCCCTTTTCTTGTTAGGGGAGTCATCTAGCCCCGTTTTCTTTGGGTGAATCGGGGGAGCGCCCGTTTTCTTTTGTGACCTTTTCTTGGGTTTGGCGGAGGGACTCATAAAAATAATTTTATTGCAAAAAAACAAATTTTAACAGCTTTTTTTCGAAGGACCTTGTCTTGATTATTTGTACACGTATACAAACTATTTGGCCACAGTGTGGCCTTTACTGGTTCGAGCACGACCAAAAGCTGAGAAATGGTTTACCATAAGGGTTAAAAATTAAATAAAGGGGGTACTTTGCTGTAAGACAGCTTCGTCCACACGCCGCCCCGCGAAAAAGGTTTGAAAGCTGTCATCCCCTTCTTAACGGGTTTAAAAAAATTATATTTTGTATGAAAAAAAATTTCCCCTAGGGGGGTTATATCAGCAACTTCACATGAAGCTGACTTCGTACTTTTGGGACTCAAAAATCCGTTATCCCCCCGGGGGTTTTTGAAAAATACAACTCGTAACTTAGACTCAACTGCACAGTCAATAGTATACACACCAGTTAGAACACTTTCCGGGGAATGTATCTACCCGTAGTTACCCCAGATATCCATTGATTTTTTTGAAGAATAGTGTTTTTTAAGAATGTCGCACACACTTATTTGGGTCACAACACTCGTGTACCTGTTTGCCAATAATTTTTCACACCATAAGCACTAAAGAAGCTGATCACACTTTCTGTAAGTGTTTATCGTGTTTTTTTTTTAGACCTTTGTTTCCACAAATGCATGGATCAGGTTTTTTT
>NW_026474468.1:0-10833 GCF_026875155.1 Cherax quadricarinatus
GAAACACACGAGCCGGGGCCATTTAAATGCGTCCTCAGCTCACACACTGGGGGACCCGGGATCTCTCCTCTTCTCAGTGAAAAGTTAGACATTGTTTCTTTACACCTGCTGCCCTTGTTCACCTAGTAGTAAGTTGGTACCTGGGTGTTAATGTTGCATCCGGGGGGACAAGATTAAAGGACCACAATGGAAATCAGAACGACAGCCCTTATGACGAACTGACTTTCATTACAACGTCACAGTGGGTGATTTACATTTCATAAAGTGTTAAGTACAAAGAAAGCCACTGACATGTCTGAGCATTTTTGGCTATTATCTTCTTAATCATTCTTTCATAACCATTATCCCAAAATGTCAATCAAAATTTTATTTTTAACAGGAAGCCTATCTACACACACACACACACAACACACCCCACACACACACACACACACACACCACACCACACACACCCCACACACACACAAAACACACATACACAAAACAAAAAACACACACATACACACACACAAACACACACATAACACACACACAAAACACCACATACACACACACACACACTCACACACACACACACACACACACACACACACACACACACACAACACACACACCACACACACACGCGCGCGCGCGCGCGCGGGGCGCGCGGGGCCAGGAGCTTAGACTCGACCCTGCAACCTCATCTAGGTGAGAAACACACACACGGCCATCAGCTAGGGAAGAGATTGAAGGAAGGAACACTTCAATGGCAGAAACTAAATCGTCTCAGGAGATGAAAAGAGAAATCAGTGGGAGGACGAAAGGAAGATGTCAGTTTTTGTTATTGGCTCAAGGAAGTTGAAGGAAAACTTATGAAGCAAGAAAACAGGAGGAGAAAAAAGCGATTGAAAGTATCATGAAAGCAATAGGAGTGGATGACATGACCCAGTTAACAAATTTTGGAGAACTGGGTGGTTTGCAAGAAGGAAAAAACGGCCAGTCAAACTGTTTTTTCAAGGAAAAATCAGTTCGAAACAGAATCTTGCAGGAGAAAGCACGACAAGGGAAACACTGGAGTACAGGAGAGTGTACCTCGGACCGAGACAGAACACAAGTAGAAAGGAAGCTCCTGAAAAGAGGGGACAAAGAAGCAAGGAGGAATGAAGGCTATGATGGAGATGAGCAGAATGTAGACCCAGGTGGAAGGGCAAACACAACCTCCTCCAGAGCCACCCACAGAAGGAATCCAACTATGGTAACCCCAATGAAACCGAACAATCTAAAACCAGATCCCATACACAGTACCCTCTCCCCCCACCCCCTCATAACAAACCCCACCCCCCAGCAACCCCCATAGGCCCTCTGCCCCACCCCCTCTTTTTACAAACCCATCCCAAAGCAACCCCCATAGGCCCCTGCCGGGGCTCCCACTTCCCCAACCCCACCATTTTCCCCAGACCATAGTTTTAAAAAAAGAAGTTAAAGGGTTTTGGGAAATACGAACCTGGATAAATAACACAGATGAAAAACTCACGGGGAAATGCAATCTTTCAACTGGATATCAGATCCTTAGGAAAGATGGAAGGAGCAGAGGGGGAAGAAGGGTTGCACTGCTCATCAAAATCTGATGGGAATTTAAGGAAATGGAAAGAAAGGACGAGATTGAAGAAAGGGATTTACATATAGGTACAATTCAGTCTGCGGGAGATAAGAGTCATTGCAGGTGAAGGAGACCAAGAGAGGAGTATGAAGAGATCAACAAAGCATTGGTGGACACACTAGCTCATGTTGCCAGAAGAGCTCACTCGAGTAGAGCAAAAGTTACTGACTAGGGAAACGATTTCAACCACAGGGAAAATTGTTTGGGGAAAAAACCAGGAGCCACAAGGGGGTCTGAGATGAGGTCCAAGATGAGGATGTGATACTGGAAAATCTTATGCATCAGCATGTTTAGGAGACTACCAGAGAGAGAGGGAAGGATGAACCAGAAAGACTGGACCTCGTTTCACCCTGAGTAGCTTGGAGATTGAGGGTTTTTACATATGAAAGGCCCCTTGGAGCTAGTGATCATGTGGTTCTGAGCTTTGAATACATTAGTCGAGTTAAAAGTGGAGAGGGTAACAGAAGTAGAATGGGAAAAGCCAAACTATAAAACGAGGACTATGCAGATTTAAAAAACTTCCTGCAGGAGGTTTAGTTGGAAAGAGAATTGGTAGGAAAGGGCAGTAAACGAAATGATGGGTTATGTAACAACAAAATACAAGGGGGCAGAGGAAAGGTTTGCCCCCCAGGGCACAGAAATAACGGGGGAAAACCAGAATGAGCTCTTGGTTAACCCGAAGGTGTAGGGAGCAAAAACTAGGTGCCCTAGAGAATGGAAAAAGTAGAGAAGGCAAAGGAACCAGGAAATAGAGAGATTAGTCAAAGACCCAGAAATGAGTATGCACAGAAAAGGAGGGGGCCCAGCGACAGCATGAAAAACAGCACAGCAATGAAAGTCAAGTCTCACCCGATGCTGTTGTATAGTCACATCAGGAAAAAAGACAAAAAATCATGGACCAGGTAATCTGGCCCGAAGAAAGAAGGTGGGGAGCTCACAAGATCGACCAACAAATATGTGAGGACTCAACACGAGATTTAAGGAAGTGTTTATAGTGGAATAGAAAGGACTGTGGAAGACATAAAAGAGGGTCACCAAATGGGACATACCAACAAGTCTTGGATGAAATACACACAACCGAGGTGATGAAGCAGCTTGATGCCTCAGAGGTGGTGGTACTGGACAACATCTCTCCGTGGGTCCTTAGAGAGGAAACAGACAGACACTGTGTGTTGTCACTAACCACAATTTTCAACACAACCCTTGAAAAATGGGTAACTTCCCGGAGGTATGGAAAACAGCTAATGTAGTCCCCATTTTTAAGTAAGGAGACAGAAACAAGGCATTAAACTATAGATCAGTGTCAATGACGTGTATAGTATGCACTTATATAGAAGACTATCAGGAGGAGAGTGGTGGAGGACCTGGAATGGAACAAGATTATAAATGACAACCAGCACGGATTCATGGAAGGCAAATCCTGTGTCAAAAACTTACTGAAGGTTTAGGACAAGGTAACAGAAGTAAGACAAGGAGAGAGGGGTAGGTTGATTGCATTTTTCTGAACTACAAGAAGGCCTTTGACACAGTTCCTCACAAGAGATTAGAGGATAAGACACGAATAACATCAAAGATACTGCAATTGATCAGAGAATACCTGACAGGGAGGTAACAACGAGTCATGATATGCGATGAGGTATCACAGTGGGTGCCTGTGACAAGCCAGGTTCCACAGGGGTCAGTCCTAAGACCAGTGCTATTTTTGGAATACGTGAATGCCATGGTAGAAGGGATAGACTCTGAAGTGTTCCTGTTTGCAGACGATGTGAAGTTAATGAGGAGAATCAGGCAGGACTACAAAGAGACCTGGACAGGCTGGACACGTGGATCAGAAAACTAGCTTCCTGAATTTAGCCCCGCCAAATGCAAAGTCATGAAGATTGGGGAAGGGCAAAGAAAACCGCAGACAGATTATAGGCTAGGTGGCCAACGTCTGCAAACCTCACTCAAGGAGAAAGATCTTGAGGTGAGTATAACACCGAGCACGTCTCTGGAAGCACACATCA
The DNA here is from genome assembly GCF_026875155.1 of Cherax quadricarinatus. Classification (NCBI taxonomy): domain Eukaryota; kingdom Metazoa; phylum Arthropoda; class Malacostraca; order Decapoda; family Parastacidae; genus Cherax; species Cherax quadricarinatus. The sequence continues at coordinate 3,649 of NW_026474468.1, forward strand.
GCCAGATAACTGCTGCAGCATATGGGCACCTGGCAAACCTGAGAATACTGTTCTGATACCTTAGTAAGGAATCATTCAAGACACTGTACACTGTGTACATCAGGCCCATACTGGAGTATGCAGCATCAGTTTGGAACCCACACCTGGTCAAGCACGTCAAGAAATTAGAAAAAGTACAAAGGTTTGCAACAAGGCTAGTTCTGGAGCTCAGGGGAATGTCCTATGAAGAAAGATTGAGGAAAATCGGACTGACGACACAGGAGGACAGTAGGGCCAGGGGCGACATGATAACAACATACAAAATAATGTGTGGAATAGTCAAGGTGGACAGAAACAGGATGTTCCAGAGAGGGTACACAGAAACAAGGGGTCACAATTGGAAGCTGAAGACTCAGACAAGTCACAGGGATGTTAGGAAGTACTTCTTCAGTCACAGAGCCGTCAGGAAGAGGAATAGCTTAACAAGTGATGTAGTGGAGGCAGGAACCATACATAGCTTTAAGACGAGGTATGGCAAAGCTCAGGAAGCAGAGAGAAAGATGACCTAGTAGCGATCAGTGAAGAGGCGTGGCCAAGAGCTGAGTCTCGACCCCTGTAACCACAAATAGGTGAGTACAATTAGGTGAGTACACACACACTCACACACACACGCACACATACACTCAAGAAGGGCATGTCGAATGAAGCCAAGTGTGTCAACCATTGCTCTATTACTCTCATCATACTCTTGCCTTGGCCTCCTACTGTTCTGTGGTGGGTTATACATCACTGCAATTACCACCTTGGGACCTCCAGACTGAAGTGCTCCTATTATGTAGTGTCTTGCTTCTCTGTCTCCTCTCTCCAGCTCATCAAAAGCCCATCGGTTATTGATGAGAAGTGCCACTACTCCACCCCCTTTCTATCTTTCCTCAGAATCTGATATCCAGTTGGAAAGATGGCATCTGTTGTCAGTTCTGTGAGCTTGGTTTCTGTGAATGCTATGATGTCCAGTGATGCCTCTTTGACTCTTTTCTGTCACTCGTCCCACTTATTCAGAATTCGATAGGTGTTAGTGAATGATCCCTTCAGTTTCCTCTACAACACTGTGTAGAGGTCTGTCAGGAAGGGGGACCTGGTGGTGTGCTATTGGATTCTGCAGCATACTGTGGGGTGTGGGGCTGTAAGTGTTGATTGTGGTTTGTGTTGGGATAGTGTGTTTGGTTGTGGGATTCTGGGGGTCGTTCTGTGTGTGCTTGCATTTGTTGCTCTACCCTGATCTGATTGTCCTCTGCTGATTCTGTACTTGTTTCTCTTCCTAGCCCCTCTTGCTTCTGTGTCCTCTCCTTCATCTGCTGTCATTCTATTCTTGTTCTGTCTCAATCTAGGAACACCATCTTGTATATTGATAATTCCTTCAGCCTTGGTTTCTATTGTAGGATCCTATGTTGTACTGTTCTGTCTTGAAAATCAGCTTGACTGGACGATTTCTTCCCATCAAGTGTCCCCCTATTCTCTGAAAATTTACTATCTCAGTCATGTCCCTTCTTGCTTATTTTTTGATGATGTTTCCAATTTCCTGTTTTTCTTCCTGCCATCTTTCAGTGTGCATCCTCCCCACGGTCTCCTGAAACCAATGAATAAACACTGACCTCTCTCTCTCTTCCTCCTATTGCCTATCCCTCTGTGTCTCTGGGTCCTGTTGGTACATGGCCATTGTTTCCCTTATTTTTTCCTGTAGCTCTTGGTGACATGGTCATTCCTATACATGGTAGCTATGTCCCTCTCCACCTTTTTCCCTCTCTTTTACTGCTATCCCTTCTCCAAACTGCTCTCCCCCTTCATTCCTGGACCCTGATTGATGCACTGATAGGGCCTTATTGTAAGTCATGTCTCCTTCCTTTCCATTGGGTTCTTTGTTTATTAGGGCTGTACCTGCTTCAGATGCTATGTCTACTCTGGGCAATAGCCCTGTTAACTCACTTCATCCTATTTACCTCATATTTCAGGGCTTTTATCCTGCCCTCGGTGGCTTTGGCATGTGACTCCCATTTCTTCTTCTCTGCCTCCATCTTCTCCATTTTCGCAGAAAATTCTGCCTTCATCCTCTTCTCTATTTGTGTGTTGTATGCGTGTGTGTCTGTGTGTGTGTGTGTGTGTGTATGTGAGTGTGCATGTGTGTGTGTGTATGTGTGTGTGTGTGTCATGTGTGTGTGTGTGTGTGTGTGTGTGTGTGTATGGGGTGTGTGTGTGAGTATGTGTGTGTGTGTGTGTGTGTGTGTGTGTGTGTGTGTGTGTATGTGTGTGTGTGTGTGTGTGTGTGTGTGTATGTGTGTGTGTGTGTACTCAGTTATAGTTTCAGGAGTCGAGTCACAGTTCCTGGCCCTGTCTCTTTACTGGCCACAACTGGGTCACTCTCCCTGCACCATGAGCTTTATCATACCTTTGCTTAAAGCTATGAATGGATCCTGCCTCCACTACATCTCTTCCCAAACTATTCCACTTCCTGACTACTCTGTGACTGAATAAATACTTCCTAACATCCCTGTGATTCATCTGTGTCCCATCTCTGGAACATTCTGTATCTGTCCACCTTGTCAATTCCTCTCAGTATTTCATGTGTCATTATCATGTCCCCTCTATCTCTCCTGTCCTCCAGTGTCGTCGGGTCGATTTCCTTAACCTCTCCTCGTAAAAGAGATTAAGTCACTTAGCTCTGGGACTAGTCTTGTTGCAAACCTTTGCACTTTCTCGACTTTCTTTACGTGCTTGGCTAGATGTGGGTTCCAAACTCTTGTCGCATACTCCAATGTTGGCCTATCGTACATGGTGTACAGGGTCCTGAATGATTCCTTATTAAGATGTCAGAATGGTGTTCTGAGGTTTGCTAGGTGCCCATATGCTCCAGCAGTTATTTGGTTGATGTGCACTTCAGGAGATGTGCCTGGTGTTATACTCACCCCAAGATCTTTTTTCTTAAGTGAGGTTTGTAGTCTCTGGCCCCCTAGACTGTACTCCATGTGCAGTTTTCTTTGCCCTACCCCAATCTTCATGACTTTGTACTTGGTGAGGTTGAACTCCAGGAACCAAATGCTGGACCAGGCCTTCAGCCTGTCCAGATCCCTTTGTAGTTCTCTCTGGTCTTCATCCAACTGAATTCTTCTCCTCGTCTTCACATCATCTGCAAACAGGGACACTTCGAAGTCTATTCCTTCTATCATGTCTTTCACAAATACTAGGAACAGCATCGTTACTAGGACTGACCCCCGTGGAACCCCACTCATCACAGGCGCCCACTCTGACACCTTGCCATGTACCATGACTTGCTGCTCTCTTCCTGACAGGTATTCCCTGAGCCATTGTAGTGCCTTCCCTGTTATCTCTGCCTGGTCCTTCAGTTTTTGTACTAATTATTTTGTGGAACTGTGTCAAACACTTTTGTACAGTCCAAGAAAATGCAATCATCCCACCCCTCTCTTTCATATCCTATTGCTGTCACCCTGTCATAAAGCTCCTGTAGGTCTATGGCACAAGATTTACTGTCCCTGAACCTGTGTTGGTTGTTGTTGATAAGCTCATTTCTTTCACGGTGTTCCACCACTCTTCTCCTGATAATCTTCTCCATGACTTTGCATACTATACATATCAGTGACACTGGTCTATAGTTTAGTGCTTCTTCTCTGTCTCCTTTATAAAAATTGGGACTACATTTGCTATCTTCCATATCTCACGTATACTCACTGTTTCGATAGATATGCTGAATATTGTTGTTAAGGGTACACATAGAGCTTCTGTACCCTCTCTCAGGACCCATGGAGAGATGTTATCCGGCCCCATCGCCTTTGAGGTGTCCAGCTCGCTCAGAAGCCTCTTCAATTCTTCCCGGTTGTATGTATTGTGTCCAACACTTGGCGGTGCACCCTACCGCTCTGTCTTTCTGGAGTTCCTTCTGTCTCCTCTGTGAATACTTCTTCCTTAGCCTGATTACCTGGTCCTTGACTGTTGTTTGCTTCCTGATGTGGCTTTGGGTCAGATTTGGCTTTTGCTGCTATGTCATTTCATATTGTCGTTGGGCCTCCATTCTTACCTGTGCATAGTCATTTCTGGGTCTACGACTGCTTTCCTTATTCTCCTGGGTACTCTGCCTTCTATAATTCTTCTATTCCCTAGCACACTTGGTTTTGGCTTCCCTGCACCTTTGGGTGAACCATGGGCTCATCCTGGCTTTTTCATTATTCCTTTTACCCTTGGGTACAAACCTCTCCTCAACTTCCCTGCATATTGTTGTCACATATTCCATCATCTCGTTTACTGACTTACCTGCCAGTTGTCTCTGCCATTGAGCCCCATTCAGGAAGTTCTTCATTCCCACGTAGTCCCCTTTCTTGTAGTCTGGCTTTATTCATCTGGCTCTTCCTACTTCTCCCTCCACTTGTAACTCTACTGTGTATTCGAATCTTAAAACCACATGATTGCTGACCCCAAGGGGTCTTTCATATATGATGTCCTCAATATCTGCCCTACTCAAGGTGAATACTAGGTCCAATCTCGCTGGTTCATCCTCTCCTCTCTCTCTGCTAATGTCCCTTTTGTGTTGGTAAATGAAGTTTTCCAGTACCACCTCCATCATTTTAGCTCTCCACGTTTCTTCACCCCCATGTGGCTCCAAGTTCTCCCAATCAATTTCGTTGTGGTTTAGTCACCCATGATCAGTAGCTTTGCCCTGCTCATATGAGCCCTTCTTGCCAGTGTGTCACCCATTACTCTGTTACTCTCATCATATCTTACCTTCACCTCCTGCTGTTCTGTGGTGGGTTATACATCAATGCAATTACCACCTTGGGACCTCCAGACTGAAGCTTCTCCACTGTCTCCTCTCTCCAGCTCATCAAAATCCCATTGGTGTTTGACGAGCAGTGCCACCTCACCCCCTCTGTTCCCTCTATCTTTCCAAAGGATCTGATATCCCATTGGAAAGATGGCATCTGTTTGGTTTCTGTGAGAGCTATGTTGTCCAGTGATGCCTTTTTGACTCTTTTGTGCCGCTCCTCCCACTTATTTGTTATTCCATCAGCATTGGTGTACCATACCTTCAGTTTCCTCTCCAACACTGTGTTTTGGGGGGTCTGTGAGGATGGGAGACCTGTCAGTGTACTGTGGAATTCTATAGCTGAGTGTTGGGAGGGAGCTGTGTTTGTGAATTGTGGTTTCTGTTGGGATAGCATGATTGGTTTTGGGGTTCTGGGGATGGTTCTGTGTACTCACCTAATTGTGGTTGCAGGGGTTGATACTCAGCTTGCTCTTTATTGCTCTGCCCTGCTCTGGTTCTCCTCTGCTGATTTTGTCCTTGTCTCTTCTCCTAGTTCCATTTGCTTTTGTTTTCTATCCCTCAGCTGCTGTCGTTCTGTTTGTTTTCTGTCTCGGTCTAGGAACACAATCTTGCATTCTGCCAAGTCTTTCAATCGTGGTTGCTCTTGAAGGATCCTGTTCTGCATGGTTTCTGTCCTGAAAATCAGGACAGAAATCTCGGACATGTTCTCTTCACCTATTTTTGTGATGATGTTCTCAATCTCCTTTCTTTCTGCCTGCTGTCTTTCAGTGTGTGTCCTTCCCTCACTCTCCTGAAGCCCATGAATAAACACTGATTCTGCCCTCTCCTCCTTACATTGCCTTTCCCTCTGTGACTCTGGTTACTCTCTGCATATGGCCATTTTCTCCCTTGTTTTTTCTCATAGCTCTTTGAGGCATGTTTGTGCCATTGCATTTGACCTATCCCCCTCTCCATCTGCACCCAGCTGCTCTCCCCCTTCACTCCTTGGCCCTGCTTAGTAGGCTGATGGGGCCTTAGTGTAAGTTATACTTCCTTCCTTCATGTTGGGCCTCCCAGCTTCATATGCTGTCTTCTCTGGTCAGCACCCTCATAACTCGCTTCAGCCTGTTTACCTCATCTTCTAGATCCCTTGTTTTGGTTACTGCAGTTTCGACTTGAGACTCCCATTTCTTCTTCTCCCCCTTCAACCTCTTTTCCAATTTCACAGAAAGCTCTGTCTCCATTTTTGTAGAAAGCTCCCAAAGTTTTTTCTACCACTTTTGTCCCATCCTTTTGCAATGCTCTTGCATCCACTCCTCTCCACCAGAACCATTCTCCCCCAATCCCTAGGACCATCAAGTCCCCCTCTGGCCCACATTTCTTTTGGGGGGGAGGAGAGAAGGGACAGAGAGAGAAAGAGATGGGAGAGAGAGAGAGAATGAGAGAGAGAGAGTAGTGAGAGAGAGAGAGAGAGAGAGAGAGAGAGAGAGAGAGAGGAGAAGAGAGAGAGAGAGAGAGAGAGAGGAGAGAGAGAAGGTAGAGGAGACAGAGAGAGATAGAAAAAGAGAGAGGGAGAGAGAAGGGAGAGGTAGAAGGATGTAGGGATGGAAGGGGGACAGTGGCAGAGGGAAGAGGGATTAGTAAGCTTTGAGGTGGGAAGGGGGGAGATAGGTTAGGGAAATGGAAGAAAAGGAAATGAAATTGAACGTGAGGGGAGAAAAGAGAGAGAGAGATGAGAGAGAGAGAGAGAGAGAGAGAGAGAGAGAGAGAGAGAGAGAGAGAGTGAGAGAGGGAGCAGGGTAGTAGGGAGAGAGGGAAGGTCGAGGTCCGGGGGTATGGGCGGTCCGTTTCCATGAGCCTGCTATCTGTGCGTGTGTGTTTATGAATTTACGTGCATATGAGTCCTTATTACCCACGTATGTACTACATATGTACCCAATCACTTGGTTCCCACTTTGCACTGTCTTGTGTGCTTTAAATTACGCTCAGTTCTGTAGTCACTAGGTGTCATCTACTGCATGTACTCACCTAGTTGAGATTGCAGGGGTCGATTCCAAGCTCCTGGCCCCGCCTCTTCACTGGACGCTACTAGGTCACTCTCCCTGAACCATGAGCTTTATCATACCTCTGCTTACACCTATGTATAGATCCTGCCTCCACTACATGGCTTCCCAAACTATTCCACTTCCTCACTACTCTGTGGCTGAAGAAATACTTCCTAATATCCCTGTGAGTCATCTGTGTCTTCAACTCCCAACTGTGTCCCCTTGTTGCTGTGTCCTATCTCTGGAGCATCCTGTCTTTGTCCACCTTTTCAATTCCTCTCAGTATTTTGTATGTCGTTATCATGGTCCCCCTACCTCTCCTGTCCTCCAGTGCGTCCCGGTTTTTTTCGT
>NW_026474469.1:0-11092 GCF_026875155.1 Cherax quadricarinatus
CCCTTTCAAAGATTTTTATGATATGGGATGTTAGTGCTATCGGTCTGTAGTTCTTTGTTGTTGCTTTACTGCCCCCTTTGTGGAGTGGGGCTATGTCTGTTGTTTTTAGTAACTGTGGGAAGACCCCCATGTCCATGCTCCCTCTCCATAGGATGGAAAAGGCTCGTGATAGGGGCTTCTTGCAGTTCTTGATGAACATGGAGTTCCATGAGTCTGGCCCTGGGGCAGAGTGCATGGGCATGTCATTTATCGCCTGTTCGAAGTCATTTGGCGTCAGGATAACATCGGATAGGCTTGTGTTAACAAAATTTTGTGGCTCTCTCATAAAAAATTCATTTTGATCTTCGACTCTCAGTCTGGTTAGCTGCTTGCTAAAAACTGAGTCATATTGGGACTTGAGTAGCTCACTCATTTCCTTGCTGTCATCTGTGTAGGACCCATCTTGTTTAAGTAGGGGCCCAATACTGGATGTTGTTCTCGACTTTGATTTGGCATAGGAGAAGAAATACTTTGGGTTTCTTTCGATTTCATTTATGGCTTTTAGTTCTTCCCGCGATTCCTGACTCCTATAAGATTCCTTTAGCTTAAGTTCGATGCTTGCTATTTCTCTGACCAGTGTCTCCCTACGCATTTCAGATATATTGACCTCTTTTAGCCGCTCTGTTATTCTTTTCCTTTGCCTGTAAAGGGAGCGCCTGTCTCTTTCTATTTTACATCTACTCCTCCTTTTTCTTAGAGGAATAAGCCTTGTGCATTCATCGAGTGCCACCAAGTTAATCTGTTTTAGGCATAAGTTGGGGTCTGTGTTGCTTAGTATATCTTCCCAGCTTATATCGGTTAGGAATTGGTTTACTTGGTCCCACTTTATGTTTTTGTTATTGAAGTTGAATTTGGTGAATGCTCCCTCGTGACTAGTCTCATTATGTCGGTCTGGGGCTCCACGCATACATGTCTGAACCTCAATTATGTTGTGATCTGAGTATATTGTTTTTGATATGGTGACATTTCTTATCAGATCATCATTGTTAGTGAAGATGAGGTCTAGTGTATTCTCCAGTCTAGTAGGCTCTATTATTTGCTGGTTTAAATTGAATTTTGTGCAGAGATTTAAAAGCTCGTGTGAGTGTGAGTTTTCATCAGAGCTGCCTCCTGGTGTTATTACTGTAACAATATTATTTGCTATATTCCTCCATTTTAGATGCCTTAAGTTGAAATCCCCCAGGAGCAAGATGTTGGGTGCAGGAGCCGGAAGATTTTCCAGACAGTGGTCAATTTTTAGCAGCTGTTCCTGGAATTGCTGGGATGTTGCATGCGGAGGCTTGTAGACTACCACAATGACTAGGTTTTGGTTCTCGACCTTTACTGCTAAAACTTCCACTACATCATTTGAGACATTTAGCAGTTCTGTACAAACAAGTGACTCTGCAATGTACAGGCCACCCCCCCCCTTTTGCCTGTTCACTCTGTCACATCTGTATAGGTTGTAACCTGGGATCCATATTTCGTTGTCCAAGTGATCCTTTATGTGGGTCTCAGTGAAAGCCGCGAACATTGCCTTTGCCTCTGCAAGCAGTCCACGGATGAAAGGTATTTTGTTGTTTGTTGCTGGCTTTAGACCCTGTATATTTGCAAAGAAGAATGTCATCGGACTGGTGGTATTGTTGGTACTTGGGGGGGGGGATTTTTTTCCGGCATTAGTATCTGTATCTGTTGGTTTGGAGTGGAGGCCATCGACTTTGGTTCCACTCTAGGAATGACTGGATTTGGTGTACGATTTCTGCCATTTCCTGCCAGTTTTTTTTCCTTCCTGGCACTAAAAAACCTCTCCCTCTTGAGTGGCTGTGGCTACCCAGGTTTTCCCATGGCCTGGATGTTTTGTATCTTTTTGTACCCTTTAGATGGTGTTCCTGGCAATTTAAGTTATAGCACAGTCTTTCCTGTACTGAAGAGGTACACATTTCAGGGTGAAAAAGCTTACAGGAAGGGAGTTTGCATTTTCCTGTTGTCATATGGGCATGGCATTTTCTAGGGTGGTCATAGTTGCACGTCCCGTCTGTTTTTCCAGATTTCCCATGTCTGCAGATACCAAGTGTATAGTATGTGCACAGGCTTGGTTTCCGTTTGCCTTGGGTTTCTGTGACTGTATTCCCTGTTGGTGCATCTTTCCCTGTCTTATTCCTATCCTCCCTAGCACCAACAATGGAGCTCCCACCAGTTGTTTTTGGTAATATATCCATGGGGGAGATGGGTGATGGTGGCAGTGGTGAGTGTGGCACTGACCGCTGCCACACTGTAAGAGAGGCAGGAGGAGGTGACAGACCCACTCTGAGCTATTCTGAGAAAAAACTTCCCCTCATTCCTTCAGTTGCAACCTTCAGAACTGAATAGCTCCTGATGATGCACTGAGAAATGCGAAAGTATATATATATATATATATATATATATATATATATATATATATATATATATATAATATATATATATAATATATATATATATATATATATATATATATATATATACATATATATATAAATAATATAATATTATATATATATATATAATATATATATATATATATATATATATATATATATATTTTGTTGGTGGGGTGTGTGTGTGTGTGTGTGTGTGTGTGTGTGTGTGTGTGTGTGTGTGTATGTGTGTATGATTATGTAAGTACCACCTCTGTAACTGGACTGGAGACCCTCATCCTCAGAGATAAGAATAAATTTACTTCAGGGAAAACTCAAGGTTCCCGGAGGTGTTTGAATATTGTCTTCTCCTACCACCCCTATATTCTATATTCTAAGTAGGCTTTATTTAAAGACAAAATACATTGACTAAAATACAGTAGGGAGTAAAATAGAAAAAAATCTCAGAGCTATATCTTGAATACTTCGTCCAGCTCCCCGGCGGTTGGCCCAGTGCTCAGAATGCTGCAAGCATTTTTCCTCTAGATTGCAACACTGAGTCTCTGAAAAAGGAAGCTGGCCTCTCTGTGATCCTTGGTTTCTGTGATGAGTTTTTCACCCAGCTCTTTGAGGAAATTTAGGGCACACTTGCCCAATGCTCCAAGGGTCTCTGACCCTACTGGGATGAAGTTATAGCAAGGGGGAAAGGCCTTCGTATTTGCTGGTCTTCTTTGTCTCCCTGTAGCTGCCGACTGCACCCCCTTCAGCTTCAGAATATGGCAAGTAGGTGTCTGCCAATGTTGCGACACATGTGTAGTCCCAGGCAATCTGCTTACCATCCTTCCAGGTAGCAAAGTGGCTTCATCAGGATGCTTTTGACTTCAGTCAGACCTCTGCACTTGGGGTTCCCATTCGGCTGGGCAGTCGGCTGTGGCGAGGCTTCTCTCTATGATGTCGTTGACCTCCTCATGTCTAGCATACTTCCCTACTGATGTGTGACACACGAGACCATGAAGTCGGAAGTGATCAGCCGTCGCCCTGCCCCAAATACACTTATGTTCGGTGAGTATGGGGGCGGCTAGGCGAAGAGCAACACCAATCCAAATGGCCTCTGGGTCGAGTCGAGTGCCCAGAGAGGAATAGGGAACAGCTAAAAGGAAATCTCTTGAGTGTTGTGCCTTCACTGCCAAGAGACGAGCTTCGTCCTTTCCTGAAGCGTTGTTGAACATTGTTACAAAAAACGCGATTCTAAAAGCTTAGAGATCTCCAGTGAATACTAGAAAGGACTGCCCTTCTAGCATCCAGCCTGTTACTGGGTTTTCGTAACAAGTAGTCAGTATCCTTGTCCAATTATCCATTAGAATTCAGTGTTATTCAATAGTGCTTCAGGATTACAACTGGTAGGCTACTAACTAGAGAAATTAAAATTTAATAAATTTATTAATCATTAAGTTGTCTAGAGGTATATTATCAAATTAAATTAATCACAGCAATCAAAATAAAATCAATCTCTCGAGTTCAATATTATTGTGCTGAAAGCACATATCACATTTATAATTCTTAAGTACCGTCTAGTACATTAACATTTAATAAGATATTACAAATATGTACAAGTAAGTTTGTGTATGCGTGTAAGTGCTCTAAGTAGTTCACTATGTCTCACGACTCGACTAGACTTAAACAATTGACTGACAAAGTCCTCACAAACTAACTTCTTGACCGACTGGCAACCAGAACAGTCTGCTTGAACAATGAAAAGAATGCTAAGCCCAATAGCCATATAACAAGCGACTGCAACACAATCAGGATCAAGGAGATAATATAACGACACTGAGCAGGGACCATCAGCAGATCCTCCACAAAAGTTACAAAACTCCCATACTACTGAATCTAAGTTCAGCATAGGAAAAACCCTGACTGTGACAGTACACAGAAACCAGTACAAAATTAAGTCAGAAGCTATAGCTAAGGACCTGAGATGTTCAGAGTGCCTAAGCGACACACAACCTCAGTACAACGTCGAAAATCACTAAGTCTATACAATGTTCTGTGAACAGAGTTCTACAGAACTAACAAGAATAATGAGACAGACAATCTGTCCAACCACCAAGCGAGTCTAGAGCAGACTGAGTACTTCACGTGAGGTCAGGACACCCCCCCCCGATCACGTGATAGCCCCATGGACAGCACAGCTCAGAAGCCGGCAGTATAACGAGCGACAAGCGATAATTGCAGTAGTTTGACAATCAAGACTTGAACTGAGCACATATTATGTACATCCTAACAACATAAGTCAAATAAGAATATAAAGCAATATATTTACGATTTAGCTATTATCGCAAATATAAGCAATATAAAATTATATGAAAAGATAATATACATTATATATATACATAATAATCATTGTAACCCATTCAGGGGTTGCAACACCCCCCCCCCAACACGACAGACAGTCGCACTAGGAGTTGCATTAATGTCTTTCACATTATTACTGATTATTCATATCAATACAATTTAATATAAATATTAATCAAAGTCTCTCTTGTGCCAAGCACCTCTACAATTTCACAGTGTCCGTCACTAGGATATGCCCCTAGTACTAGGGCAGTACACAGTATCGTATCTCTGCATACTCGTGGTTATATACATCAGTGTAGAGACAGGATAGCGTAGACGAGCAGGGCACTGAGGCTCGATCATAGTAGAGGAGACTGCATTCCACTCTTAAGTAGTGGTTGTGGAATGCGAGGCAGTATGGACATCTGAGTATGAAACAGCTTAAGGTGTGTAGTGAGGGGGGGGTCTGCGGCAGGACAGTGTTGCGTCACGCAGTACATCACCCGCACCACACTACCCACTCAACACTCAGCTTGTCTCCTCCTCACACAACAATACTGTGAATACATAAATATAATAATTAGACATGAGTATATATAGTTAATATGGGCTGGAGGGATTAAGTTACTTTACTGAATTTGACATAGCAAGTAACAAAAGGTATTTGGGCATAAAATTACGTAAATTTTAAATGGGGAAGTGCCCAAATACTCGTCAAAATGTTCAAAGGACACCACAAGAGCTAGAGCATAATTTTTCTGGTGTCGTTTGAGCTTAGATGAATAGTAACATATAGGATGGAGAATATCAGTGGATGTTGACTGTTGGAGCAGCAACACAACACCCACTGCATAAAATTCGCATCGATAGTAAAAAATGGAAAGATTGAATAGGACCAACACTGTAGCTATGAAAGCAGATTGCTTCAAACCTTTTGAAACGATTCTAACAATGTCTAAGTCAGTGAACTGAACTTGATCTAATGAACTCAGTGGAGTGAGTTTGAGGTGTGTGCGCTGCTGCCTGTCACTTGACACACTGGCAACGTCGCCTGATCAGCTACTGTTTCTTCTCTTTGGCAAGTAAACGTATTTGCCAGTTACCGAAGTGCTTCTGACACCCAAGTGTCCTCCTATGGGACTATTGTGAGCAAAACAATGGCTTGTTCAGAAATGTAACTGGTAACACTACGAAGTGCTGACTGTGTGGAACACACGATCAGCTGACAACTTACTGTATTTTTCCTCCATCAGTACACCCATCTTATTGAGGATTATGAATCCTTGCTTCATCTTCGTACTGCTATATCTTTCAGTTTTCCAGTGACTGATCCACAACTGATCCTTATTGAAATCATCATAGTTAGAATTTAACGTCAGTTCATCGCTGACAGGTTTGAGACCGGGGGAGTCAGTGTTAATGATCCTGGGCCAGAGCACACTGAACAAATATTCAAGCCCAAATCATTGTCGCCACTAACTCAACCAGGAACAAGATGGTAGTTGAATCTTTGACATAGCTATAATTGCGCTGAGGAACTAAAATAGTACGTTTCTCTACAAGCTCAATGCATAAATTTTCCATTTCTATTATAATCACCCAACTGTTCTTACATATACCAGCATAATTGATATCGATTCCCTATCAACAAGTCCACGATGTAATGGGTAAATACACACTGATATACCCAGTGAAAATAACCAGTATAAAGCTTGTTCAATTAAACTTTGTCAAGGCACTTTTATAACAATAGACCCCTCCATAGCTTCTAACAATACTCTATCTGCAATAGTATCATCAGTATGGGCAGTACAATCATCTTAATAACGTAGATAACTCCAGAGTCTCTGAAAGAAATTAACTCAGTTTAGATTGATTCGGTCAATCCTACTTTATCTCTCGAAAAGTAAGGACTCACCTGAACGAATCTTTTCATAAACAATCTTTCTGACACATCCATCTAATCCATGAGAACATTATCTGAAACATTAGATCAAGCATTGTATGCTTTGGAATAATTGTTCTGGAAAGGATACGACTTAGTGGGCGCCAGCCGCACGACTGCTTCTCGTTATCTCTCTAATTTATTAGCAATATCTCTAGCATGGGTCCATTTCCTGTATCAAAAGTACCATTTACTTTTTATCCGATATCCAATTTCATATCTAACCCAAAGAGACAGATCAGGATTGTGAGTTTTCTGTAAAGTACGAGAAGTTACAGTAGCAGTACTCAGCCGGCAATGAGCACGATTTAGTTGCCAACTCAGGAAATCTTTAGTTACCTTGTTTTTACTGTTTTTTAGTAACTACAAGTTTTGAGAAATCTCAGTAATTTCTGCAAATGCTGCATTTCCTAAAATAGCCAGGTAGAATGAATCGATCAGATATTCTTGTATGTCAGCAGACATACATTGTTAAACTACTTCGTGTATACAAGAACAAGGTTGCTGTCTAGGTTGTTACACTTGCAGACCTACACCACGAAAGCAACTTTTTGCCCAGCAAACTCACCTACTCAAGTTTGATCTTGTCAGTCGTTGTAACGATACGAAATGCCTTTGATAACTTACAGGTTAACAAGTTATACGTCTCTAGAATTGTTTTGTTGACAGCGTCAATACAGATGTACTTGCAACTGGCAAAGCTGCAGACAGTTTGAGCGTCTTCCCGTCAAGCAGTATGCACAATGTTGCCCCAGACTTTTAGTTGCCTTTCATAGCACGTTCTGGTCTACAAAATACATCAAAATTGTATTAAGTCAACTTCAAAAAATTAGGAACCATAGATGCAGCTTCTGCTACAGTTAAATTTCCTGTTGATCAATCAGTCTGTTGTACTTTCCCAGACGACATTTCTCTTTGAAATCTTCTTCGTTCAATCTCCTCTGTGCCTTTATTTTGCATCCTGCAACTAATGTAGGAGTTCAAAACCACTTCAAACTGTTCCTGAGAATAGGACTGTGAACAAACCAAGTTGGGGTTGGTAATTAGCAATCTATTACTCTAACCAATTATCTTGTCTTAGCACCACTTGCTTTAGTGATGAATATGGGAATACATTTTTGCTAATTTTACTGTAAAAAACCTTAAGACGCCTATAACAATCGGTGCCATTTACCGGATACCTCACACAAACATCCCAAATTTCAGTGAGAAATTAAAGTCACTAATAACAAACAGACAAATGAATAAGCACCACCTTCTCTTAGCTGGAGACTTCAACATCATTCTTGGATTACTAGATGATCAACCTGTAACTGATTTCATCAACAATATGAACAACACACTTCTCATACCAACAATAACTAAACCAACCAGGCTCACTGAGACAAGTGCAACCATAATAGACCACATATGGACCAATATACTAGCCCCCCTTAAATCAGGGATAATCACAGATAGCACTACAGACCACTACCCTACCTTCCTCCTGACAAACATTAGTAAACCACCACTTGAATACAACAAAGTCTCATTTAGACTCCTTGACGAGGCCTCAGTAAGGAAGTTCACAGCTGACCTAGAGACTGTTGATTGGCCTACAGAATTCTCCCAAGGCCAATGGAAATTGAATGACTGGACAGACATCTTTCTTAACAAATTACTTAGACTATACAACAAACATTGTCCTATAAAAACAAAACAGATCACAAACAAACGGCTTGGTTGCCATGGCTAACCAGCACCATTCTGAAATCCATTGACAAGAAACACCAATATGAAAAGCAATATAGACAGGGCTTAATACACAAAGATACTCTTAAACACTATTCATCAGCTCTCACCAAAGTAATAAAAAAACCAAACAACTATACTACTCCAGTAGATTCACAGACACTAGAGGAATATAAAAAAGACCTGGAAAACACTCTCAGATTCTAGGGACCCACAAACTGAGAAAAAACAAGAATAATTGTCCTAACTAAACCTAATGAAACACCACTACATCCCACTGACACAGCTAACAAAATAACGACTTCTTCTCAAACATAGGATCTAATCTCGCCAGTAAAATCCCACATAACCAATGCCCATGCCGGGGACTACCTAGATGGAAATTTCCCTAATTCCTTCTATCTTGCACCAACTGAGCCCACGGAAGTCATTGAGATCATAAAGTCATTTAAAAAAATAACTGGGGGAATCTGTCTCATGTCCCACCATTACTGTACAAGCGAGCGGCCATGTCCTTTCGCATGCTATTTCATTACTTTTTAACAAGTCAATAGAGACTAGCACCTTCCCGAAACTACTCAAGATGGCAAGGGTTACACCAATACATAAAGGTGGTGACCCTACAGACTTAAACAACTATAGGCCAATATCTAACTTACCATTGCTATCCAAAATCTTTGAGAAACTCGTGCACAGGAGGCTGTATTCATTTATAACGGCTTCAAAACATACTCAAACCCCTGCCAGTTTGGATTCAGGAAAAATAAAAGCACTAATGATGCAATCATAAAAATGCTAGATCTGCTTTACACAGCATTGGAAAATAAGGAATATCCACTAGGAATTTTTATTGACCTAAGAAAAGCTTTTGACACAGTAAACCACGAAATCCTACTCCACAAACTTGATCACTACGGTATAAAAGGCCATGCGCTTGCTTATTTCAAATCTTACATTACTAATAGGTATCAGTACGTCACCATTAAAGACACAGCATCAGCAACACGGCCACTTGATACTGGAGTTCCGCAGGGAAGTGTCCTTGGTCTCCTGCTCTTCCTCATATACATCAATGACCTTCCAAACGTATCCCAACACCTGAAACCCATTCTCTTTGCTGATGACACGACTTATGTCATCTCTCACCCTAATCTTGCCACCCTCAACACCATTGTGAATGAGGAGCTGATTAAAATATCGACTTGGATGACAGCCAATAAACTTACACTTAACACTGACAAAACCTACTATATTATGTTTTTGGGAGCAGAGCAGGAGATGCACAAATTAACATTAAGATTGACAACACTCTAATTACCAGAAATAATGGGGAAAATTCCTAGGCTTATACCTTGACAACAACCTGAATTTCAGCACCCATATCCAGCAAATAGCCAAAAAAGTATCCAAAACGGTTGGGATCCTCTCCAAGATACGATACTACGTGCCACAAAATGCCCTTCTCACACTATACCACTCACTTATTTATCCATACCTCACCTATGCTATTTGTGCTTGGGGATCAACTGCAGCAACACACCTAAAGCCAATAATAACCCACAAAAAGCTGCAGTAAGAATACTCACTAAATCCGTCCCTAGCAAACACACCCCCCCACTCTTCATAGATCTAAAACTTACTCCCAGTTCAGTACATCCACACTTACTACTGTGCAATCTATATCTACAGGGCCTTAAACTCTGATATCAACCTTGACCTAAAACGCTTTCTTGATAGTTGTGACAGAACCCACAGGCATAACACCAGACACAAACATCTCTACGACATTCCCCGTGTCCGACTAAACCTTTACAAAAATTCAATGTATGTCAAAGGCCCTAAAATCTGGAATACCCTACCTGAGAACTCTAGAACTGCAGACACATTCATCACCTTCAAAACTACCATTAGAAAACATCTGATCTCCCTGATACACCCCATCAACTAACTACACGAATACCACCTGGTGGTTCACACTTACACTCGCTCACTCATTTAACCATAAACAGAAATATTAATCTCAGTCTTAAAATAATGAATCCTGTGATACTCCAATACTGAAACTATGTACTGTGCCAAAACAAAAGCATTCACATTGCTAAACTCACAAACTAGTATTTAGTCACTTAGCCATAATACCAACTTTCCTCATAATTTGTAATATTTTACAATTAAGAATAAAACTAAGTATGCCCGAAATGCCTAGCCATGCTAAGTGTTCTAGTGGTACACTCTGTAATCACAATTTTACTACATGTAAACCAAACAATAACCAAATTTCTGTAAACTCAGCATTGTAATCCTTATAGAGAATAAACTTTGAATTTGAATTTGTAATGGAGGAGTAGGGAAATTAACATGTCTTTCTGACTGTCCTTAGGTCGGACACCTCGTCCAGCCGTCTCTAGAGTGTCTAGATCTGGTCTAGGATAAGTAGATACAGGTGTAGCATACACAGTACTAGCGTGAGGCTTAGTCATACCAGCTATACTCTGTACTAATGTGTCAGTGAGGGAAGGGCGTGAGCGAGAACTGAGCTACACTAGGCTCGGACACTGGCTCACTTCTGCCTTAGTTCTCTTCCTTCAACTTCAAATAGAGCCATACTTCCTAATTGTGACACTAGCTTTTGAATCGAATCATAACAGACATCTTGTATGGCAGG
>NW_026474470.1:0-11088 GCF_026875155.1 Cherax quadricarinatus
CTTTTCTACACCTCTCCACCACTACTATTCCACCCACAACATTCAACCCATTCTTTATAATATTCACATACCCTTCAACTCACTATAACCAAGATCGCTAATGCGCATAACACACATTTTTTATACACATCTCGTCAGAACATATAAAAAATCATGTTCACCAACTCCATATCATGTTTACTATACATAGGAACACTTCAAAATTAAATTGGAACATTTCCAAATTACACTGGACATTAATAAATAACATTCGAACATTTCCAAAATTACATTGGAACATTTTCATATTACATTGGAACATTTCCAAATTACATTGGAACATTTCCAAATTACATTGGAACATTTCTAGAATACAGTGAGCACCTCCAAAATATCATTTTGAATACTCCTAAATAACATTTGACATCTCTAACTCCCCCACGAAATTACACTCTCAATCACACTTACTCATTTCATTAAATGAAAGTTACATCTCATCCACCAACCTACACACTCATAATAAAAATTTACACATTCATTCTCCAGACTTTACGGCATAATCACAAAAAACTAAGACATACATTTACGACATGAGCTCACGATCACAACCAACTATAGCATATCATGTACACACAAAAAAAAAAAATCTAAGAACCACCAACTAAGACATATCATGAACACACACCCAACTATAACATGATATAATCGCAACAAATTTAAGATATGAGACAACACCAAAACTAAGACATACACTCCAACTAAGACATGAAACATAACTAAAATTAGGCATAATCAAAATCTAAGACATGAGCACAAAATAAGCCATGACACAAACACTATAACTTAACCACTAATACATGACATGATCACAACAAATTTAAGACATTAAACATTACCAAAAATTAAGCACACACACCACCAACTAAGACATAATATGAGCACAAAAATTTGAAGACATAATCACCACCAACTATAACATATCATGTATACAAAAAAAAAAATCTAAGAACCACCAAGACATAACATGAACACACATCCAACTATGACATAACATAATTACAAAAAAAATTAAAACATGAGACACACACACCAAAACCAAGACATACACTTCCAACTAAGACATGAGATATATCCAAAACTTAGATATAATCAAAATCTAAGACATGGTGACAAAATAAGCCATGACACAAACACTTATACCATGACCACCAACTAATACAACAACGTGATCACAACAAAATTTAAGACATGAGACAACCAAAACTAAGACATAACCAAAATCTAAGACATATCCAAATATCTAAGGCATATACACAAAATAAGACATAAACACAAAAAAATACCATGATACGAACACTATAACATGACCATTCATAAACACAAACCTACAACACAATCACTTAGATCATGATCATCACTAGCTAAAACATATCACATACACAAAAATATCTAAGACATACACCAACTAAGACATAATATGATCACCAAAAACCAACAACAAGGGGCCCAACACTGACCCCTGTGGAACACTGCTTGTGACCTGCCCCCATTCTGATTTCTTCCCATTTATGCAAACTCTCTGCTGCCTATTTGTCAACCATGCCTCTAACCAGAAAAAAATTCTCCTCCTATTCCATGTGCCTTAAGTTTTCTCAACAGCCTCTGATGTGGAACTCGATCGAAAGCCTTACTGAAGTCCATATACACAATATCGTATTCAATACCATGATCTACCTCCTCAAATAACCTTAGTGAAGAAAGTTAGTAAATTCGTAAGACAGGAACGCCCTTTTCGTATAACCATGCTGAGATTCATTAATCAATTTAAGTTGGCTACGAATTGCTTCGGCAAAAACTGACTCCATAAATTTTCCCACTATGGGTTTTAGGCTTATTGGTCTATTGTTCGAAGCTAAGAGCCTGTCACCTGCCTTGTAAATAGGCATTACAGTTGCCATTCTCCACTTATCTGGCACTATGCCAGTTTGCTAAGTTCCTCTTTACATTCCTTTAAAACTCTTGCAAACAATTCAACAGGGCCTGGGGATTTGTCTGGCGACCACGTCACTAGTTACTCCAGTTGTGTATAGTTTATTATCGTCTTGCTCTACATAATTTATTTATTTCTGGAATTTTGCTGGTATTTTCCTGGTAAAAACTGAGAGGAAGAAAATGTTGAAAATTTCACACACAATCCTTTCACTGACAGTGATCTGACCTGAGTTACTCTTAAGTGGGCCTATCTAGTCCCTAATCTTACTTCTGTATACCTGAAAGAACCCTTTTGGGTTAGTCTTCGAGTCCCTTGCGACCTTAACCTCATAATCCCTTTTAGCTTTTATTCATTTTTTTTATTTCTCTCTTTAACTGAATATATTGATTTCTTAACTGCCCATCCCCTCTTTTGATGCACCTATATATGCCTCTCTTTTGAGCAATGAGATGTTTTAACCTATTGTTCATCCATTTGGGATCATTTTTGTTAGATCTAATTTCCCTACTCGGAACAAAAGTTGTCTTGGCAGCTAGAACTACACTCTGAACCAACACCACCAACCTGACCCATAGTCAGGTTATCCCAATTTAGCCCACCCAGATAATTTCTCACTGCTATGAAATCGGCCAAGCGGAAGTCTGGGACAGAGACTTGATTGCAGTTATCTGGGTAATTCCATGATATATTAAAACTAAGTAATTTGTGATCGCTTTCCGCAAGGTCATTATTAACCTCGAGATTATTAATCAGTGATTCTTTGTTGGCAAGAACCAAGTCAAGCAGGTTGTTTCCTCTAGTTGGTTCTGTCACGAACTGTTTTAAAAAGCAATCCTGAACCATATCAAGAAAGTCACTAGACTCAAGATTTTCGATTTCCTGTTCCCACTAACACAACATTTTCATATCTAGATGCCTTATGAATTTCGTCCCACAGCAGCTTACCACACTCTCTATCAAGGTTTGGGGGCCTATAAATTACACCCAAAATTAACTTTTCACGACCCCCGAGAAACTGTAGCCAAACTGATTCTTCGTTCGATGTTTCTAATCTTACATTTTGTCTAACACAACAATTTAAATTATCTCTGATATACATCGCCACTCCACCACCCTTCCTGTTGACTCTATCAGTATGGAATAGTTTATAACCCTGTATGTTGCAGTAAGAAGGAATTTCCCTATCTTTCAAGTTGAACCAGGTCTCTGTTATAGCAATAATCTCTATATTACCTTCATTTGCAAGTAATATCTTAGCTCATCTATCTTATTTCTTAGACTCCAACTATTTGTATAGTAAACCTTATGGGAGCGGGTCACTCGTTGCCCTCTAACTATCTCTCTGTTTGTTGATCAATTGCTTTGCCTTTACTAGCAACTTTATTTTGAAAATTTTCTTTTAAACATATCCCTGAGTCTCCTGATTATATTTGCTTGTTTTCAACCCTAGTACTGCAGCCTGATTGTTTCCCACAGACACCCATACCTCTATAATCTATCAGTTTAAAGTCCAAGACAAGTCACCATAACCTCCTCAATCGAACTGGCTAATGCAACCACTCCAACCCCCTTGCATACATATCACGTTTGCCATAGAATATGCCCCAGTTATCAATGAATGGAATTGCATGTTCTTTTCAGTACCTGTCTAGCCAGTAATTTATACCAATTGCCCTAGACATCCATTCATTGCCACTCCCCTTCTAGGCAAGATGCTACATATGATTGGGATCCCTCCCTTAGACCTGACTACATCTATGGCTGACCTGTACTTATCCAGCAGCTCCTGTCTCCTGCCATTCCCGATATCATTTCCACCAGCACTAAGACAGATAATGCTGGTGTATTCTCTATAAATTTATCTTCATTTGAAACAAGTTGCTTTCCGTGCAATAATCGAAAAATGGTTCTTCTGATAAGTTGCTAACCTTAATTAAGTATCCGTGCATTAATATTAGGCTATGCAGGTGCCAATATGTCAGCTTTAATGAAAAAATAAACTTTGGTATGCAACTCCTCTGCCGCCGCTTCAGATTATTATTCTGTGAATGCCTCATCGGATTGGCTTTGAACTTTGAAAGTAGGTGTTATTTCATTGAAAGGTAAGAACTGGCTTTTTTTTTTTTTTAAGAAATTCGAATAATGATATCAGTGTGATAAATTGTGAATATTTCTTCTGATGGTTTCAAGTTTCATTACTATTATTTAACTGCACAATAAAACTCGTGACGCTTCATTCCTTTTGCGTGAGCTGAGGTAGAGAGGCTGGGATTATGAAAGAGATACCTTACCTGGACGGTTCAGTGACTGAGACACACGTTAGCATTGTTTACTGGGTTCAACTCTAGTCTCGTTGTATCACACATGCGTATACATACGCACGGTAATGTGCACACATTACATACGTATATGTGAAGTCACACATAAATACACACATACAGTATATAATACGTGCACACAAAAGCATAGGTAGGCCACCATCGTAGTGAGTGGATGTGTGGTCACGGGTCTGTGTTTAAGTCATTAAGTATCCCCGAAGGGGGATCCTTAATAAAGTGGTTGCCAGATTTTTTTCTGTTTTCTTCCTCCAACATTTTGTATTTCTCTCGCTCATACGTCGAGGGCGCCTCATCCGAGCGGCTTCTAATTTTCAGTGCTTGTGTACGGTAATGGGAACCAGATTCTTGTAACAATTGACATTTACAAGTGTCCTATGTTCAAAGTTATCGAATCCATTCCCAAAATCCTGAAACGGCTCGGATAACTCGGAAGACCATCTTTTGTGTATAATACTATGAATTATGTTTTCCCATTAAATCACGTTAAATAAATTTCTGTTTACCACTTCTGTAAAGTTTCAGTATTTAATGGCCGATGCATCTTATGGCCAGGATATGCCCATTATGTTTGTTTTGTTTGTAGAGTAAACTTGTCAATATGGTAAAATAGTTAAAGAAAAAACATGATTCGTACTATTAATTGGTGCAATAAGTCCCAATTTTCCATTTTTATTTAATAAATAGTGACATTATTATATTTAATAACTACTGAATGTTACTTCGATCAGCTTCAGAATAGTAATAACGATACATTCTATGATACTCCACATTAGTGAGAGTAGCTGCAAATATGAAATTTTACTGAAATTGCTAAAAAAAAGTTGAAGTCGTTGAAAACGATCGATTACTAGAGAATGACATTTCTAATCGGCTTCAAACTTTCAACACTGGTGGTCACTACTAAAGCAAAGCTTGTTGGTGCTCACTTTAAGCTGTGTAAATTTCAAAACTGTTAGTTTCATTAAATAAATTATTTTTCGTGTAATAATTAGAAAATGACAATTTCGCTTCAAACCACCAACGTCGGTGCATATAATTAAAATATGTTTGCACCTATTTTCGGCTGTGTTGGTGTCAGTCTACCAACTCTTAAAGCAGTCTTGAAAAATTGGATTTTTTTAAGCTAAAAATAAAACAATTTTCATAAAGGATTGTAATAGAATTTGAAATAGAAAATAAATCAGAACAAAAACCTTTAAATGTCTTTATTTACATATGTTCTGAAGGAATTTTGATATTGACTTCCATATGATGGCTTGTGGATGCCTCTTCTGATTCCCCTCAGATATTTACTGCTTATATTCAACTGCATTACAAACTTATGTCGCACTCTGAACTATTCCAGTTGGGTGCACTGAGGTACAGGAGAATGAGGTTATGCAATATGAGTATTCCAGTTTCAGAAGTTTCAGCATGGTGAACCCAGTGAATTACTTGAGAGAGAGATCCGAGAATCTGGAAATGATAATAAGAGTGATCAAGGGATAGACAACAGCGTAACCGGTGTTATTGAACTTAATTTATAAATCTAAACTCTGCTAAGAAGTGGATGAGTGTGGAAGTGTTGAGTGAATTAAGTGGTGATCACAAAGTCACAAAAGTGAATGATAACTTTTCTAACTTTTTTTTTTTTTGGGGGGGGGGGAAGGGGTAAATTTTAGGAGACTTTATATATGGTATTCAAACAGAAAAGACAATATGCGTGAACCAACGAAAAGAAACGAGACCCAGCTCTCTCCCAGCTATTGTATGCAGTTATTGGTCTTAAGTTTACAAGTATATCAACCTTGCCTAAGCTTTGTGGTAGTAACGGGATTAACCAAACTTCAGAGACCTGAGGGTTAAGGGGAAAACTGGGATTAGAATAGAACAAAACTAAGTGTGTATCTGCACACGCAAGCACGAGAGTTTACACAAGTGATAGGGAACTCACAATCAAGCATATTGATTCACACTAATAAACACTTAAACGACACTTGGATGGGGTGTGGGAGGGGGTGGAGACAGAAGTGTGCTCGCACACGCTCACACGCTGGATTAAAGGCTACCTGTCCAACAGAAAATCGTCTGTGTTGTTCCAGGGACATAGAAGTGTAACTAAAGACTTTGAATTGGAAACCCCCCACAGGGGGTTTTGCTCGCCCCACTGTTCAATTTTCTAATTAATGCTTTATTTAAATGCTATCCTAGTCCCCCCAAAATTTATGTGATTAGTTTTGTGATGATATAATGATTCACACCCCGGTTTTCTCCAACCCCCAAAACTTTCTTAATCTGTACTAGCCTCGTGTGGGACTGGGGTTGTAATCTTATGATAAAAAAAGATACTCAATAGGGTCCTCCTCGACAGAGAGGCACAGTTCGTCAGATCCAATTGATGAGGGTCTCTTCTAGAATTGTAAGCAAAACAGGTATCTGGCTTTGGGTTCCATACTTGGATGTTGAAAAAAAGACTTTGTCCCCAATACAAAAAAGATAAGACCCTTTAGAGTTGTGGCAGGGCTTCCCCCCAGGTATGGGCTAATGTTAAAAATTGTGAAAAGTGTATCTTGCTTATATTAGATCGGTTTGATTATGCTGCGCCATACTTGCTCTTGTGTTGATGGAAGCTTGGGGGGCTGGAAAAAACTGCGAAGAAGCAATAGGATCATCCTAGGTGCCCTCGTACTCCCAAATTTTTTAAATATGCAAAAAAAAATTGATATTCCAAGCATCAGAGATCGTGTTACTAAAAGAAATATCCTAATTGGGGTTAATATGCTCAGGAAGTCTTTAAAAAACCCCTGCACAAAAACCTCCAAACTTTCCTCGCATGGTAACACCCCTCCAGTGGATCGAAAGACGGGAACCCGACCTCCGCATGAAATCGATACATGATCATGTCAAAGTAAGGCAACAGCGGCACTTCCCCGCTCCATGGAATATTCCCCCTTTTTCCAAATACCATTCCTCCATTTCCCCCCAAAAATTTTCGCCTTAAAGCAAACATGGGCCTTTTTAAGCTGTATTGTAATTTATTTTCACGAACCTCTCGCAAATTATTTACTTTGATGGTTTGTTCCCAATCCGGTGCAGCTGGTAGTGTGCTGTTGCGTACAGAGTGGGGCCTCTTAAAGAATTTGGAGCAGCATCATAATTGGGGCCCTCTCCCCTTCAGACAGAACTGTTTGCCATCCCCTGCATGAATGTCTATGTTCAAGTTGACATTTTAATTGTAACGTTCTCTGTCCCCATAAATGCCTCAATCTTAGCATAAATTGTGGCATGCTTGTTCAGAAGCCAGAAACCAGGTATGGTGGGTTGGGCAGTGGGGTCAGGGCATGCTGTGGATTCCATCTCCTTGGGGTTTCGAGGGCATGATAGAACTGTAATTGGCTAAGCTGTATGTTTAAAAGGGGAGTAGATTACAATTTTGGGCCCTTGTCAGGTAGTAATTTGAAAAACATTAATACGAAAAACTTCAGCTGTTTTTTATGGATTAAGGCTCGGGGAGTTTTGACCCCAGTGAGCCCATTTTTCATCTTTATCATGCAGGGGGAGCCACAGCTATGGTGCACCCAACAAATAAGCAGACTCTTGGATGTCACTACCCCCCGGGTCGGTGGGTTACAAGTTCTTTGGCGGTTAATACCACCACAAGATGTGACAAACGAAATGTAAATTTGCCGATGGATTATTGCCCCCCTGCGTCATTATGTACTGGAGTGCGTAAAATTAATGAAATTTAGAAACAACCATCAGAAGTGTTCAGAAATGGCTAAATATTTTATCCCCAGTGGTATATTACAGACCATTCTGGAGAAATACCCTGACTTTGTAGCTTAAATAAAGATTACCACATTGTGCATTGGTGTGTGTGTGTGTGGTTGTGTGTGTGTGTGTGTGTGTTGTGTGTGTGTGGTGTGTGTGTGTGTTGTGTTTGTGTGTTGTGTTGGTGTGTGGGGTGTGTGGTGTTGTTTGGGGTGTTGTGTGTGTTGTGTGGTGTGTGTGTGTGTTGTGGTGTGTGTGGTATGAGGTGTGTGTGTGTATGGTTTGGTATGTGTGTATGAGTTGTGTGTGTGTGTGTTGGTGGGGTGTGCTGGTGTGTATGAGTTTGTGTGGTGTATGTGGTGTGTTGTGTGTTTTTTATGGTGTGTGTATGAATTTGTTGTGTGTGTGTGTGTGTGTGTGAGAGAGAAGGGGGATCAGAAACAAATTTGCACCCAATAACTCACACAGTTGTGACC
This sequence comes from Cherax quadricarinatus, assembly GCF_026875155.1. Lineage (NCBI taxonomy): Eukaryota > Metazoa > Arthropoda > Malacostraca > Decapoda > Parastacidae > Cherax > Cherax quadricarinatus. Next base: position 8,538 of record NW_026474470.1, read on the forward strand.
CGGGGGTGGAAGTGTGAATTGCTCTTACTCTAAAATTTGTTCTGATTGCAGCCAGTTAAAAGTAAGTAACCATTTTTCAGATTCATTACCTTTTGTAACTTGTGAGTTCATTACCCTTTTTAACTTGTGGTTCATTACCTTTGTAACTTGGTGAGTTCATTTCCCTTTTTAACTTTTGAGTTCTTACCTTGTACCCAGTTTAGCCATCAAACTTTGGAGCCCGGTCCCCGGGCCCTTGTGTACTCTGTAATCTGAAATACCTTTGTAATTTCATGAAGTGACTAGACCTACTGGAGTTTTTACCTTTTTAAATTGTAGTTCATTACCCCTTTGTAAATTTTGGGAAATTTATTACCTTGTAACTTGCTCTATCAAAAAATTTTAGGCCCCGTCCCTGGACCCATTATGCCTCTGTAATTTTTGACTCCCCCCCACAGGGTGGGTTTTTGGGGGGCATAATAAAATATTAAAATTAAACTAACACGCTCACACGGTATGACTGAACCTTCAAACACGAACAGGTGAACACCAAACACACACACCAACACACACACCACACACCACACACAATGTGGTCCCAAATACTGTAAAATCACTAAAACAAGTACTCTTTCTTTTGAATAAACCCCCCACTTAAGCGACCACGATGTTTATAGTTAAAGGTTAAGTAATTTACATGTTTTATTACACAGTCCATAAACCACACAACGTCGTAGCATATTCTTTTAAACGAAAATGTTGACACAAAAAAACAAAACCCCAAACATTCCAATGCACATACTGTATAAGCGTTTGGCATATGGAGGCTCTAACACGAAAAGCCCCCCACATATCTTTCCCCCCCCCCCCCAACACCCAAAAATAAATTCTCTCACACAGCAATGGGGGCCCCAAATGAGCAATGAAATGCTGTGGGTCATGAGGCTTTAACCAAAGAAAATAGACTGGGGGAAAATTCGGCCCCTGAGAACCAGAAAACGTAATATAGAGCTTATACACCAATGTAACAGATAAAAAACCCGGGAGATAAGGGGAAAAACCCGCAAGCTGGACCCTTTTATTTTTCCCTTTAACAATTTTAACACAAGGATCATGAATAAGGGCCCTTGGTCGTGCGACCCCATAGCTCTCAGTTTTTATCAACTTTTTGGACTTTTTTAGATGGGGACGCGAAAAGGGGCGCGAAGCCCCAAAATGATGAGGGTGTTTAGCAGAAAATGCTAGGGGGCATGAGAGATATTCATGCCCCAGATCAAAAGAACAATGAAAGAAAATTAAGTGAGCCCATTTCTCCCCAATGGTGCAGAGAGGGAAAACATGAAGCAAATACAGAATGCAAAGAACATAGGAAAAGAAGTGAGCAGAGTGCACCCGAGTGTGCTGGACATAATAATACAACGAGAAACGTGAGGAAAATTATGAGCTAGATATCTCGAAGGCAATGGGACCAGATTATAGCCACTAGCCACAATCTTTATCTAGCTAATTAACACATGGACAACTGCCAGAGGCGTAGAAGACAACAAATGTAGTCCCAATATTTAAGAAAGGGGGCAGGCAGGTAGTGTTAATCTATAGGTCAGTGTCACTGACATGCATAGTATGAAAAGTAGATTCATAAAGGATAACCACCAATTTTTTGGGGAGGTTAATTTTTTTTCTTACGAACTTACTGGAGTTCTTCGACAAGGTAACAGAAATGAGGCAGAAAAAAGTAGATGACAGATAGACCGCATATTTTTGGACTGTAAAAAGACTTTCGACATAGTGCCGCTAAAAGAGGAGACGGAAGAACAGGAAAGGTGCTCAAACAGATTAAGGAGAAAGCAACGAGTGATTGTCCGCAAAGAGGTGTCGGTATGGGTGTATGTTGCGACTGGAGTTCCACATGGATCAGGCCTAGGCCCGGAGATGTTTCTTGTGTACTTGAATGACAAGACAGACGAGACAAAGTAAAAGGTATCCCTGTTTGCAGATGACGTGAAACTGATAAGAACACAAGCTGACGACGATGAGGAAAGGTTACAAATGGATCTGGATTAGCTGCAGGCCTAGTTTGAAAATGGCTCCTAGAGTTTAAAAATGCAAAGTTATGAAGCTTTGGGAAGGACAAAGAAGAACCGTAGACGGAGTACAGGTTCGGGTGGCAAAGTTTACAAACATCACTAAAGAAGGACCTTGGGGTGAGTATCATGCTGAGCATATCTCCTCAGGCGCACATCAATAAAAAAATTAGTGCAGCAAATGCGCGTTTGGCAAATCTAAGAATAGCTTTTCGACACCTAAGCAAGGATCATTCACAATACTGTACACAGTGTACGTCAGGTCCATATTGAAATATGCAGCATCAGTATGGAACCCACAACTGGTCAAGTATATCAAAAAAAAAAAACGGGAGAAAGTGCTAAGGCTTGCAACAAGACTAGTCCTAGGGCTGAGGGATATGTCCGATAGGAGAGGTTAGGGGAACTCAGTCTGATGACACTGGCTCACAGGAGAACTTGGGGGACATGATAAAAGTACAAAATTTCTGAGAGGAATGACAAGATGA